>QVTF01013892.1:0-14431 GCA_003573665.1 Oxygymnocypris stewartii | reverse complement strand
CTTAATTTCAGAATTATTTTATTTTCATTACATTGGATAGTATAGAAGCCACAGGAAATGAAACGGAGAAAATGGAATTTGGAGCCAAATTCGAACTTGGATCGCCCGCAAAACATGTCAGAGCATGTGCGCTACCTGCCCCAGTCTCCAGTAAATGAACGGAAGACTCTTGAAATTTAATAGAAATTATGCTCTCAGTTACTTATTCACAATATTTACCTGTTAAAGGACCAGTTTTACAGTCCTTGGACGCAACAGACAGATCATGGAACAGCACTTTCTGTCAGAGCGGCAAAATGGTAAAGTAATAGCACAACCAGTGAAGTGTTGACTTTACAAAGGATACGAGGAAAAAAACAGACCCCCTCTCCCACCCCCTCTTCATCACCATCTCTCTCTCTCTCTCTCTCCGGCTGGCAGCCGAAGTTAACATTTTCAGAGAGAATATTCCTCCCTCCAATAGTGGAGCGTAATTCATTTTCCATCTCTGTTCATTAATCATTGTTAAAATTAGTGATCCATTTCTTCCACTCTGCCATCTGCACTCAGCTTCGTTACAAACATGACACCTTCCCGCATAATAAAAGCTGACAGGCAAGAGGATGCCTTTCCAAATAGCTTTCTGCATATGTGCACCTCTACAACTGATGCTGTTGTCAAGACAAAAGTAGGTTATTTAAGCTCCCCACTTCACACACACACACACACAAACGCAAACATACACACGTCTGGCACACGCATACAATCACGCTCCTGCCAGACACGCACGTATGCGGCATATAGACCAGATGTAGATGTCCGACAACAGAGGACATATTTACATTAAATGGCGACAGGATAGCATTCGCAGATTCCAACGAACAGTTTCTTAGTTGGTTTCTCTCGCTCACTCTCCGCTTTACGCAAGCAAACATAATCTTATCTGGAATGTGCTCAAATCTGCACAAAAAAGAAAAACACACCCGAAAGCTAAGCTATTGTCCTTATGACAAGTAAAGTTATGAAATATCAGTCTTTAACACAGCCATCAGCGCCAAGACAACAAAGAACCTGTTGTGAGTTAATGTGCTGTTTACTGCTGTTTAATGCTGTTGGAGATTTATTTCACCTTTCATTAACACATGCTTGTTGTTTGTCCACCAGGCCTTGAGAAAAAAGTATTTGGCCCTCACCCGCAGCGTGTGTGTGTGTGTGTGTGTGTGTGTGTGTGTGTGTGTGTGTGTGTGTGTGTGTGTGTGTGCGTGTGTAATAGGATTCTCATTTATTGCATTCTCATTTCTCACACATGGGAGACAGAGCTTTGACCTTCTCTAGAAAAATAATAATGATAATGATGATGATAATAATAAATACATTGTATTATACAAAACACATAAAAAATACAACATATATTTAATACTCACACCTACTCTAGACTGGTATTTGTCCTGGATATCACTAGCAGAGTCTCCTATTCTCCAAGCAGGTGAAGACAGAGACGTGCTTGCTTGGTAAATTAAAGGCTGCGTAAAATATAGAAGCCCGTTTCTGCACCAGAGTAAAAACTAAATAAAAAGGTAATTGTGAAAATGTTAAGATAAGAAATAAAGTCATAATAATGAAAAAAAGTAAAAATGTTAACACTTTAGTATAGGAAGCAATTATCACTATTAATTATATTAGCTTATTAGCATGCTTATTAATAACTTATTGGTTTGTGCGTTAGTGCTTATAAAGCACATATTCTGCATGAAAATATGCTACATCCCTAATTATAGCTAATACCTAAACTTAACAACTACTTTACTAACTATTAATATGCAGCAAATTAGTAGTGTCTTGAGGCAAAAGTTGTAGTTAATGGTTTGTTAATAGTGAGAACTGGACCTTAAAATAAAGTGTGACCATAATAATAAATGTTAGATATACAGTCACAATTATGAGAAATAATTACTGTTGCAAATATCAAGTCTATTATAAAAAAATGAATTAACAACTGTGACATATAAAGTCAAGATCTAGTGAATAAAATCGAAATTGCGAGTTATAAAATCACACTTGTGAGATATGAAGTCACAATTATGCGCAGTTGTTACAATTTTGACAAATAAAGAAATAGTTATAATTGTGAAATATAGTTACATTTATAAAAAGAAATCACATTTATGACAGATAAAGAGATATAGCCATAATTCTGAGACTTTATTTCTTATAATTGTGGCTTTACATCTGACAATTGTGAGAAATAAAGTCACAAATACTGTTGTTAGATATTTTACTGCGAGGTTGGAATGGGCATCCACATGTCTGCGTTTCTGTGACGTGTGTGCAAGGACCCTTACGTGTTGGCGGAATTTGGGTACCAAATGTGTAAATGTACGAGTGGACAGTGTTATTGACAAGTGACTAAGTGTGTGTGTGTGTGTGTGTGTGTGTGTGTGTGTGTGCACGTTGGTGAGTGTTTAGTGTCTCTGTTGGCGAGGAGAGGAGGGTCGTGCTGATATAATGAGCAGCTTGGAGCAGATGATGCTCCGACTCCATCCTTCCAGATCCAGACCAGAAGCCTGTGTTTGCTTTCAGCAGGCCGTGGCTCCAGTCTCTCCGCCCCCCCCTTCCATCCCAGTCGAGTCCAGGCTTCACACTAGGCCTCCCAGGAGCCCTTGGCCCAAACCATTAATCTATATAATGCCCTCAAAGAGCGAGCTTTTTCACACCACAGAGAGCCAAGCCGAAATAAGGGCAATGGCTACACCGTCGAGTCAGCTGTTCGCCCTGCTGTCAACATACACACACACGCATATAGACACAACACGACAGCCACAAATAACCGATTCAACTTCTAAACATATCTGAAGGACCGTAAACAAAAGAAGAAACCTCAAATCGTGTACGATGCCCGTGAAAAAAAATATGTGAGTCGGAGCCAGTCAGCAGATGGGACAGCAGCTAAATCATGTTGACATTCACCCTCAACATGACCAAGAGAACTCCAGAGCTTCAGCAGTTTCCACTATCTGCTCATTTGGTTTTCCTTGACCCTGACGCACACACTAAAAGACACATCGCAACACTTACATTCACTGCGCACATGCAGGCATGTTTAATTTCAGGTTCTCACCACATCTGAATTATAGAAAAACTGATGGTGGACAGAGGCCAGGCCCCGCCGGACTGATTAGCATCATTTAAGAAAACGCGTAGCGCCGAGAAGACCGCCCAGCCTACGAGATGGGTGGCCTCTCCCAGCACTAGAAGTCAATACCTAGTAAACTCATTTGAATTGAACAGAGTGAAAAAGCACTCGTGTCCTGGTCACTGCATACATTTCCCCTCTACCCCCTCGCACACATGTATTTATGTATTCGTCTTTCCCTCGCTCCCTTTTTCCCTTTGTCTAACCCTAACTGCTTTCTACATTGGTCACCATAGACTGCCGGCAGAGGTATGCATATACATTAAGAGTAGAACAATGTTCTTTTTCAGAGGTATGAAAATAATAGAAGGGAGAGGCGTTCCCCTCCCTCTAAATTAGATAAGCCATGCAAATGGCTTAAAATTTTGTAAAGCTTTTGAGAAAATCCTACTTATGGTTGCGATTCTGTGCCAAAAAGTTCATCTGGCCTGTAAATTTAAGCATGGATTACAAATATTCAAATCATGAGCTTACTGTTCAAATAAACATTTCCAACAGGGAGAAAAGTTGCAAGGCATACACTTTCAACATAATTCCCTGTCTGGCATCGCCTGCCCCTCACTCCTAATAAAACAAAACCTCTCCAAAAATTCAGGAGAGAGCGGGGGGGGGGACAAAACAAAGGAGTTAAAAGTTCGCCTTTTCCTTTTTTGTCAGACTGAATAAACACCGCTGATGAAATCTGTAATGAATGTAATTGTAACCACCTATACAATTGCAATCTGCTGGTTAAGAGAGCGAGACAAAAACGGAGCGAGAGAAATCACAGGCACAGCACAGGCTGGGAAAGTGGAACCGATAGTAGAGTTTATATTTGAAAGAAAAAAAAAGTATGAGCGAGTGAGAGAGAGAATCAAATGGCTTAGGCTGGTCAGCTGCTTGCCACATGGTAGAACTAACAAGAACTGAAGTCACAATGATTCCAGCCCTGCTTGAATGTCCTTCCTCCCCTCTCTTACAACTCTCTCACTCTTTCCAAAACAGTGGGACCAACTCAGACTCGGACTTGGGCACTTCTTACCACTTTAAACTTGACCTGGACGTCAAGTATTTTGCTTCTCTTCTTCCGCCGAGAAAAGAAAAGAGAAAAGCGAAGGTCTTTTTGTGATGACAGCCGGTGCTACCCCAGGATTAGAATAGCCTCTATCATTCCAAAGCAAGAGTGCCATATTAAAGTCTTCCACATTTGCGAAATTGCAAACAGATGCAACTCAAGTACCTGCAAATAATCTGCCAAGACCAATTTCAAAAGGGAGATTTCCAAATATGTGGAAGTCATTAGGACGCGCATTATTTTTGCGATGAGCAGGAGGCTGGAGCCGGTCTAGAGGCAGATGGGTGCTGCTTTTATTTAGCCAGAAAAAAGGACTACGTGTTGTTCCATCATAAATGAAGATATATAACGCCAACAAAACAATTATACCCCAAATATTGATGATTCAAAGACAACAAAAGAATGTACGGTTTCCTTTTATCATTACAGACCACAATCTTTCATCTTTCTCTTTCTGTCTTCATGTTTCGTTATTCACTTCTGATAACACGAGACTCAAAGAGATCTAACAGTGATGTAAAGAGAAAATATTAAAAGGTAAAATGCTTCAGATATCTGATTTCTAACTGCTGTTGTTTTCTTTCTTCCTGCTCTTTAAGAAACTGAATCGGTTCCTCTTGTTGACTCTCTCTATCTCTCGTTTTATGTATCAGTCTTTCCTGTGTTCTCCGAATAGCGTTTTACTTCTGCATGCCTGTGCCGCATTCTCTAATTAAAAATGATTTTACCACCATGCACTGCGACAGACTTGGGATGCGTGTCGAACAGCCTCTCTGCTCCATACTGCATGGGATATCCCAGTCACATGCATGTTATTCTCTATTGTTTTGATGGAATGAAAAAGTTAGATAAATTGATCAAATGTTATTTTGCATTTTTAGCCTCTTGAAAATTCAGCCTATAAACAGTATTCAGTATTCAGTCAAATGTATTAACCATTAGGTCACATTTCAGGCTTTACACCCACAACTAGTGAGTGCATGTGTACCAGTTTGTAAATGCTTTGGGTTCAAAAAGTATTGAGAAATCAAGACATAGGTATAGTTAAGCAAAACATTTAAATTCACCCTCATGCTTTTCTAAATTCCTCTCTTTCCTGTGCGTAAACTTAACTTAAAACTTAATTTAAAAGATATTTTGAAGAAGTATGTCGAAACAATATTGGACTCGACTGACTTTAACAGTATGGACAAAATAAACATATATATATATATATACACTACCGTTCATTTTTATTTTATTTTTTGTTTCTGAAAGTCTCTTGTGCTAACCAACAATGCAGTTGTCAAATCAACAATACAGTAAAAAAAATGTATGTTGTAAATTAGTATTCATTACTAAATTACTACATTTAATTTAATTACTTTGATTAGTAAAAAACATTTTTTTATATACTAAAACATAATTTATTTGTGTGATGGAAGTCTTCAGTCTTCAGTGTCACATGATCCTTCAGAAATCATGCTGATTTGGTGCTCAATAAATATTTCTTACTATCAATGTTAAAATCTGTGTTGCCTAATATTGTTTTGTGGATTTTGGTGAATAGAAAGTTCAAAAGAACAGCCTTTATTTAAAAATATAAATCTTTTAAAACAATATAAAAGAGTTTACTGTCAATTTTGATCAAGTTAATCCATCCTTGCTGAATAAAAGTATTAATTTATTCCATCTTACTGACCCCAAACTTTTGAACTGTAGTGTATATGCAGAGACATTCTTCAAAATATTTAATTTTGTGTTCCACACAAGAAAGCCATGCGGGTTTGGAATGGCATGAGCGTGAGTAAATGATGAAAGCATTTTCCTTTTTGGGTTGAACTATCCCTTCAACTGGAGAGGAATTGAAGAATGCAAGATGCAGTTTTTATCTCCCTCTTTCGCTCTGCACCGTCCATATTCGTTTTCTGTCTCAATGTGGCTGGCAAAAAAAGAAAATTCTATAATTGAGCGGTACAGAACATGTGCCCTCCCCGCTCCAAGATGACAGATGGATTATAAAAACTTCAAAGGCGAGCATTTGGAGCAACAAGGGAGAGATGGTAGGTATTTGAACTATCATTCTTTACCCAGGAGACAATGGCTGCCTGACACGGCGTATACATCAAGAAATAGTGCAACCACATAGACATAATCTCTCTCTCTTGCTCTCTCTCTCCCTCCCTCACTCTCTCACTGCGATACATTAAACATCCTGTTATGAGTAACTTTCAGTCAGGCACAAAAAGGCTAAGGAGGGTTTGTAAGATTAAAAACAGTTCACAGCGCACACACTATTCGGAAGACCTTCGTAACTGCTATATAATGTGACATACACAGGCATAAACAGCAAATTAACTTGTCATCCACAGCGAGAAGTCACTGAATGTTGTATCAGTTTTAGAGTCTATTTAATGAAACGCTACACTCATGAAGGCTATAGCTAGAGGAACATTTGCCCCCCTGAATGAATCCAGCAACCAGTGAAAGAGAGGTAGTGCTATCCGTTTCTCTCATCCTCTGCCGTGCTTTAGATATGGTTGTGATCTATTAAAAAAACATGGCCATCTGTCCAACTTCCTTCAGCACAGAGGCAGCCTATGGGCAAACTACTTTTAATAATATAGAGACAAGATGTGGGAATGCCACCATGCATACCTAATGAGAAGATCTAGATCCCCTGCTGCAAATCACTACTGATTCTTATCCAAATCTGCCCCGGTGTGAACTTACTTGCTTTTGTTACTGGTTGAAAACACAAACACACACTTGCAGTTGAACACAATCTCAATTGTTCTGTGACTGTCGACTCTCTGTCGACGGTCGGCTTTAAGGATTCATCTGCAGGATCTAGAGACTATAAGTGAATTTTCAGTTGTTTTCTTAAGATTTCCCTTCACTTCCTTCCAGTTAATTGGCACTTATGGGCCTTTTTATGAGACACTTTCCTTAAAAATATAAAGCAACATTGTACATAGGCACAAATATGGAACAAAACAGTCTGAAAAACTATCTACACAAATAATTGATAAAGCATACCTAAAATCCAGACATGGCCCACTGAATCAGTCACACTTATTCATCCTTGATTTATAAAGCTGGTCGACGCTAAGCTTTGAGTTTGCGCTAAGAGGGCTGTCCTTTGACATTTAGGATAACCCCAGTTTGTTTGCATTTCTGTATGAATGAGTTTGGCTTCTGCGGTGGAGCGTGTAGTAATGCTTTTCTCCGACTGGTCACCTTTTCAGTGTCCATCAGGATTTCCTCACTAATCCCAACGGATCATCCTATCAGTGCTTAAAGCATGTTTATGTGTAATGGAATCCATCTTTTTTGATTCATCTCACTCCCCTGCTCCTCCCTCTGTTTTCTTCCCAAATATATTTTTTTATTATCAATTTTCCTTAGGCCAGAAGTTTTGAGATCAGAGCAATGAATAACATGTTTTATCTATCTATCTATCTATCTATCTATCTATCTATCTATCTATCTATCTATCTATCTATCTATCTATCTATCTATCTATCTATACTGTCTGTCTGTCTGTCTGTCTGTCTGTCTGTCTGTCTGTCAGTCTGTCTGTCTGTCTGTCTGTCTGTCTGTCTGTCTGTCAGTCTGTCTGTCTATTTTGTGTGTGTGTGTGTGTGTGTGTGTGTGTGTGTGTTTGAGAGAGAGAAAAGTTAGGGGTTGAAAAGATTTTCTCTCTTGCCCAACAAGGTTGCATTTACTTGATAAAAAAATCATAAATACAGTGAAGAAGAGTAATATAATGTAATTATATAAAAATTTAAAATCACTATTTATTTTAATTATCCAACTGTATTTAAAATTTTTGTTGGGTGTCACATGATTCTTCAAAAGTCATTTTAATATGCTGATTTGCTGCACAAGAAAAATATTATTATCAATGTTGAATAGTTATGCTGCTTAATATATATATATATATATATATATAGATGGGTGGAATGGAAAGTTCAAGAGCATTTATTTGAAAACAATGTCCACGTCTTACCTGTCACTTTTGATTAATTTAACGTGTCCTTGCTTAAGAAAAGTATTAATTTCTTTACATATAATATTTTTATATTTTAACTGACACCTTCAAGAACTAATGCTTCTGAAAATCGGCCAAGAGGGCACACGTTTTAGTTGATGTGATCTAAAAATGGCCAAATATCTGCCAACATATTAATAATTTACCGGCTGTGATCAACGAATCTCGACATATAGATCTTTGTTTTGTTAAATCTGTGTATTTGTCAAAAATGGTGCTATAGTGAGTGTTTGCAACACCCTCTCCAAAAGCAAGAATCCAGGTGCAATCTTTTACCTTTAGCTTCTCAGCTCCTCTCAAACACCTGCTCTATTCCTCCACACAGTCCCACGATGCAGTCTTCTCGACAGCTATTTCTCTCTCTTCTGAGGCTTGGAGGTGTGCAGTACCTCCCCCTTGCTCATAACCAACTGACTACAGTGTTTGATTAAAAGCGCATTTGGACGGTAGCGAAAGAGCCCGACCCGGCCTCCATAATTAAGATCACTTTTGAGATTACTCGCGACAACAAAAGTGGAAAAAGCAGGGAAACGGCGGCCAAGGCGAGGGGATGAAACAGAGGAGCATGGGACGGGGCAGACCCCTTGTGTGCCTTGATCAAACATCCAGTCGAGGGGAGACGGACCCCCACGGCTCCCATCGCACAAGTCCTTCTCTGGGATAAGAACACATCCCGCTCCACATATCAGTAGGCAATATATTCAGAACACGCTGGCATTTCACACATGTACACGCAAAGCAATTTCACAATAAATCCCAAATTAGAGGGAAAGAAATAACAAAGTCCTCCCAAATAAAGGCGCTAACACACAGACACATAGCACAGAAGCGAACAAACATTTTCGTATGCAATAACGCAAATACACACACTCCATTTTGGAGTAACAATGCTGCAGGTGCTGTTCAAGTCTAATGAAGACAAATAAACGTGCGCGAGTGCCTAGAAGTCACATAATAACAAATAAAGATCAATACTTCTCAGAGGAGAATTATTAGCCAGCTTTGTGAGTTTTAGCCAAAAGCCTCTGGGTGTGATTTGTTCTGTCTCACTCATAACTTCCCTTTTTCACAGCAGACACAGAAACCCCACATCACATTTCTCTTTCTCTCCTTCTCTCCTGCGCGCTCTGCTACGGCTGTGGTTAGGGTGCTCACTGAGGCGTTGCGAGTTAAGTGGCCTGCCCAGAGGGCATGGAGCTACGCCGTGGCCCACCTGGGCCTTGATCCCAGGACCCCCTGCGGTCAGAGGTTCATCTCCTTAACCGTTCCTCAGCGATACTTCGCATTACCCCGGCCATCCTCAGCCTCCAAACCCAGTGCGGGAGGCCATTAATATAATCACAGGGATATAGTGTGCGCCGGAGAGCCCTGAGGCTACGGCAATCAGCAGGGCTGAGTGAGGGCTAAGAGAGACTGAGGAGAGAGAGAGAGAGAGAGAGAGAGAGAGAGAGAGAGGGAGGAAAAATATATAAACTGAGTAGAAAATCTCCCATAGCTTCCACGTTTGGCGCGCACGAAACTGGATCGTGTCGGATCATCATTCCTGAAGATGTGGGACAAGAGGGGGGCTGAGGTTTGCACTTTAAAGGGGACCTCCCACGACGGAGAGAGGGAGAGAGAGGATCGGGGGAAGGGGGGATCATGAATCTTCTCTGCCCAACCTTAAGCCTCTCTAGTTAGTTGATCTAACGATGACTGGTCACAGTACCATCATCATGCAAATTTAAACAGAGATGATCTTTTAGCTGCCTGATGAGGGGGCCACACATACAGGAAAAGTGCTAATGATCAACACCAGACCACAAGCCCCTTCCTCTGCACCGATCACGTCATCGCCAGCTCAACTTGTTATGAAAGTCGCTCTCTGAAACAGCCGATATCCATAACGTTCTGATTAGCATCATGAAATTAATTCACCCTTAAGCATCTTAGCGAAATCCAACCCACATTCATGTATAAAAGTCCAAACTATAAATACCATGTTTATATTTAAAAAAAGCACACGGAAATTTATTTTACGCCATTTATGGAAAACACACAGCACACTTTCAGATGCAAGCAGAAAACAAAATGCCATATTGTTTCCCCAGACGGATGCTGCCGGTTGATCTGATGCAAAGAAGTCATGCATAAAAACTTCCAGAAGTGTAACTGAACTCTAAGCTGTCCTTTCTGAACATGCCTTCCATTTTTTCCAGCCTCCAGTCGTGTGGGTTTGGAGTGGATTGGATCGTCCACATTACCACAGGCTGATCTATACTGACAGCCTTATTTACAAAAACGTGGGGAAGAGTAACAAGGCAAGTTACCCCACACTCTCCTTCACTCACTTAACTTAGCTTTCTCCCAATTACAACGATTGGCACAGACGCCATAACAAAAGAGATGAAACGGGCAACTTAAGAGACAGACAACAACACTTCGTGATCAAGACTGAAAAAAAGGAGCAGGCGAGAGAACAAAAACAATAACAGACAAGAAAGGGGGAGAGGGAATAGAAGCTGATTTGTGAAAATCGGCGGAGATTGTGGGAGATGTGTTATGGGTACGCGTCAGCAGGAGGGGAGAAACACATCTTAAGACTTAAAAGGTGTGTAAAGTAAGCTGAGCATCGGGGGAATTCTCTCTGAGAGCCCCTTTAAAATTCACCTCTGTATTAATGCAGATAAATAAAGGAAAATTCCCCAAAGTAAATACTGTTTAACTCTCACCTTCAGCAAGAGTTACTTAAAGTGCTTCTCACAGAACTGACAGCCCTCTACAAACAAAGCAACCAGGTGGCTGATTGTATGTGTATATGTATCTTCAGGATTTAAACAATGCAATTATTCCCATTCAAAAGATGTTATACCCTCCACCACAAACATGACAGTAACACACAACTGATGCTTTTATGATCTTATAATATTCAATTTAAATAAAATTTCAATTAAAGTGGGGCGGGGGTGTGGGGGTCTGTATGAGTAACTTTTTGTATGAAAAAAAATAAATAAATAAAATAATAATAATAATAATAGTTATTGCTGGGCAACGATTAAATTGTGATTAATCGCATCCAAAAGAAAAGTTTATGTGTACATAATATAAGTGGGTGTACTGTCAATATATGTATTATGTATATATATATATATATAAAGATACACACATGCATGTATACATTTAAGAAAAATATGTTATGTTTATATATTAAAATATTTATATATAATATATTATATGGATATAATATATACATATATACATATAAATGTGTTATAAATATAAACTCTATGTATGTGTCTTTATATATATATATATATATATATATTATAAAATACATATGTATAGTACACACACATATATTATGTACACAGACAATTTTATTTTGGATGTGGTTAATCGTTGCCCAGCATTACTACTACTAATACAAATAATAATAATAATAAGAAAACCTAATTTGTCATCTATTAAATGTATGATAGTCGCCTAAATTCTAAAAGATGTGATCCTCTGAAAGTGGGCTTGGCCTTAACCTTGGACAGAAATGAGCAGATATACAAATACTTACATACTTAATATTTGTTCTGGGAGAAAAAAATGTAGGAAGGTCAGCATACTCATGACACTGGGGGTCTGAAGATGTGGCAGTGCTGGTATGGCTAGAGGGGTGTGGGGTGGTTGACAGTCACAGAGGCACATGTGTTCAAAGCCTGGAACGCTCATTAGCATTCAGAACTATTTATTTACTTTAAGATTGCCAGAAAAACAGTAAAACCCTATTAGAGCTTTTGGATGAGGGGAATATGGTGTTTTAAAAGTTCTAGGTTGCATGGTGTTTAAAGTCACTAAATATTTGAGCCAAGAGCCATTTGGGTGGAAGATGCATTCATATTTAGAAATATATAACTGTTAAATGTCAACTAAAGCACTGAGAAAATAAGTAAAATGTGCTCTGTGTATTTATACAATCAATAATTTATTAAAAAAGTAAAAAAATAAATCACCATTAAAATAATTATTATTATTTTGAATGGTTGAAAGTATATTAATTGTGAAATAAATTCCAATATTAAGGTCAGATATTGAACGATACGGCCCTGGTGTGACCATGATTCAGTTCAAAGTAGCAGGACAGACGTGCAGAGGCATTAAAGAGCTTTGCAAACAGGCGGTCATGTCCCTGACTGATATCAAGCGGCAGTTATCAGCACTGACACACACAGATCTCTCACAGCCTGTTCAAGAGCACAGCACAGATATGTTAAATACATCACCCTCTCTCTCTTTCAACATCTCTCTCTCTTTCCTAGTGCCAGTGCTTCCCTCTTTCCCCTCCGTATGCCTTCTCTCTCTCTCTCTCTCTCCTCTCTCCTCTCTCTCTCTCTCTCTCTCTCTCTGGTTAGGAGCTGCTAATTCACAGGGTCTGATCTGTCTGTAAGGCTGGAGACGCCAATGCTATCATTATCAGCCAATTCAGCCAGCCGTTAAATGGAGGAATCAGGAGACATTTGCTCTCCTCCACTATCGCAATGACATCATTACCGGGAGAATCAACAGCACAAGCACTCTGACCGTGTGTTAGTGTGACTGAGTAAGTGTGTGCGTGAGCATGTGTGCATACACATTGCATGTGTGTGTGTGTGTGGTGTGTAAAACATAAAAGGGTTGTATTCAGGGGAAATTAGGGGGGAGTAAAAATAACATGAGCCTACCTGTGAGATACCAAGGACCAGGACACACTGTCAGCTGAAAGTTCCCAAGCGCAGAGCATGGAGAGAAAAAAAGAGGAAGAGAGGGAGAAGGAAAAAGAGAGAGTGAGTGAAAGAGTCCTTTGCACATACAGGGTAAATAGCAGTACGCCGCTAGCTGTGGCACTACTTTTTTTTTTTCGTACCCTCCCTCCCTATTTTTCTGACTCCTTTTGCCACCCCTCTCCAACATTGCGCTAATAGCCACCTGTGAACCACGCAGCCATATGATCCACTCCCAGGCCTCTGGAGTGGAGTCACCTCTGTGTTTTTCGGCCCCCTCCTCCAATGATAAATCATCATCATTTAGCTAATATCCGGTTTTAACCTCTCTCCCTGATTAACAACACTCTTTCCCCCTGGATACAAACCACTCCTGCTACAGTGCAGCTAAATAGCTTGCCTCTTTTCCTTTTTTCCCCCCACTCCGCTTTCTTTTTCATATTCCTTTGCTCTCAGTTTCTCTTTCCTTCCCTTTTTAAATTATAGGTCCTTCAAAGATAGGACAAATAACAATTCATTAACCATGAATGTCACGTCTGTTCGAAAGGGTCACTATCATCATTTTAACCTTCAACTGCTCAAGAACAGGAAGAAAAGACACATGCATTTTAATTAACCAATTAAAAACAATCGTAAGTCGCAAATAAGCAAGAAACAGATGTTATGGATTATAAAGTGTCTGTAAACACATAAATATACTTTAGTAAAAGCGTTGCGGTGATTATGCACACACAGCTACAGAGATGAAATATAAATAAATAACACATTGTGCTTTTGATACGGCGCCCCTAGTGGAGGAGGCAAGAGAGAAATTCAGTCCGCGCAGATCTGACAGGAGATTGTCAAAATATTTGCAGCAAAGGAATTCCGACATGCGAGCGGCTTGGGCTCCCCTACAAAGGACCCATCTTCCCTGAGTAACAAGTGGAGGGAATGAGTGCCGACAGAGAAGCTAAAATCCCTCAGGCTAAAGAAATCCAGCTATTGTAGTAATAACCCCCGAGACCTGGCTGAGTATGTACAGCTTTCAGAGGTACTTCTCATCCTATTTGTAGCCCCGCCAGTGATATATGTGTGTGTGTGTGTGCTTACTGGTAAGTAACGGCGAGTACATAACGTAGGTCACTTCACTGCTCATGCGCTCCTTTAAACAGGCTCTTTTTTTCCCATGTTCTCTTTCATCTTATCATTTATTTATATATATATTTTATTTTAGACAAATGCAACTTCCCACCACAAATACTCGCTGGGGTTTGCCTATAATACTATAATGTATTTTTTTCATCTCTCTTCTCATTTTTTTTTCCTTTTTTGTTCCACAAGGCAAGTTTCATTAAAGATCCAATTATGCAAATCAGGTCCTGAAGAGCCAGTTGAATATGCAGTATAATAGTGTACCGTAATAGTTCAACACAATATACTGCATCTGAGGCAGATTTACGAGG
>QVTF01013891.1:5000-14449 GCA_003573665.1 Oxygymnocypris stewartii | reverse complement strand
GCTTGGCTAAGTCTTTTCATTGGTCGAATCTTCCAATGTCAGTGAAAAAGTGACCAAAGCAGCCTTTCTTTCTGGGTGTATAGGTTTATTGATCCATGGAATATTTTTCTACTTAATGTATTTTATGTAATTTGTTTGCTATTTTATTTGTTTTATATGGAAGCCTGTTTCTGGTTAAAAATAAAAAAGTTAAATTGCAACTTTTTGTCTTAAATTCAATTTTTTGTTTCTGTATTGTGAAAACTCGCAATTGTGACGCTGTATTGTGAAATATTGTAAGTTTTAAAGTCACAATTTGGAGATAAATGTCGCAACTCTGAGAAATAAAGTCACAATTGTAATAAAAGTATTTTTCCCTCAAAAAAGTCAGAATTATGAAAAAAAAGGCAGAATTGTGAGATAAAATGTTACAATTTTGAGAAATAAAAGTTGCAATTCTGGGAAATAGTCAAAATTGTAAGAAAAAATATTTTTTCCTAAAAGAATTGGACTTTAAAAACTCAGATTTGCAAGTTTTATCTCACTATTCTGAGAAAAAAGTCAGAATTGTGAGATAAAAGTCAATCATCTTTTCTTATTTTGTATTCAATGGCGGAAACAGCCTTCCATAGTTTTATGATTGACTCACGGACCATTGATTGATCGCAAAAATACTTGAAAAATTATTCAAACTTGAATGAGTGACTTGAGGGGTTGTTTATGTACGTGTGTGTGTGTGTGTGTGTGTGTGTGGTGTGTGTGTGTGTGTGTGTGCGAGTGTGCGTGTGTGCGAGTGTGTGTGTGCGTGTGCGCGTGAGCATGCGTGTGTGTGCGTGTGTGTGTGTGTGCGTGTGCGCGTGAGCATGCGTGTGTGTGTATGTGCGTGTGCGTGTGTATGTGCGTGTGCGTGCATGCGTACGTGAGTATATCCATCATTAATGTAAAGACCATATGTTCTAGATATTGTTGCGCACTCACTTGAATGAAAGGCAATGATGACTAAGTCAATTGGATGTTTCTGAACTAGTCTTTCCAGTCAGCTGTTTGCTTTCAAGTTATGAAATTACGTTTTTTTTTTTTATTGCTGATGATTACAGATATGCAACAAGACTATGAATTGGTGAAAATCAATGTAAGGTAAAATTCAGGTGTAAATGATGTAGAAGGATTCCTGTACAACCCATTTGTGTTCATTTGTTCTGCACTGTGTGTGAAAGACAGTGAACTTTTTCATGCCATTGCTCAAACAGGGAGAAAGAAGTAATAAGAGAATTTCTAACTGCTGTTGTTTTGTGGCTAACTGATGTCTTCTAGCACGGATTGTTAGTGTACGTGTAATTTAATGTTTTCATCCGCTGTGCCATTAACAGTCCTATCAAGCTGCTTCCTTCTTCCTTCTGTGGTTTTGCATCAAATGAATGATTTTTACATTTTTGAAGGTAGTTACATTAATCAAACTCAACAATTCAACACTGTTATACAATTTTTTTTATCAAATATTATTTATTTCATTTATTTGCAATATTTAGTCTCAGATTAGCTCTAAAAACTTAGTTTTTTTCTCCATTTCTTTTAAAAATATATTTATTTTAATATTAATAGCTAATATGCTGAATAAAATCACACAAATCTGTCCCAAAGGTTGGTAACATGTTTAGAAAAATTGCAGCTTCAACAGAAAACGAGAATAACACATTTACTGTAATTTGTATAAACTTGCCGAGGTTGACATTTGGACATTTTCTGGATGATAATCAGACTCTGTTTTGTACTCTTTGTTCATGAAAAGTGCCAATGATGTGTTTCAGTCAAAATAGTGTGAAGGAAACCCAGCGCTTTGCCCTTGAAGTGGCCATTAATCTGTGGTTTCTCTGGCAAAGTGGCTAATCTACAACGTGTTGTGTATTCATGCACAATCTTTTCCTTGCTGGAAGTTTTACAATGCACATAGAGTTAGAGTTATATTGATCCTGTCTGAATCTCATGTTCGTCCTCCACCGCATAGCTTCAGCCTTTTATTCATACTGCACATTTACTTCTTCGTCCATCACTTTGTTGCATTATTAATGAATGTCAAATTCCCATATACCAGTTGAATATGCTTCTCCATAAGCTTCTTACCGAGCTCAGTCAGCTGGATCTCATAGACAATGCATCGTGGCAGCAGTTTGACGTGAACCGCAATGGATCCAATTTCAGCCCCTAAACTTTCTGATTACGCCGAGGTGGATAAGAAGCTTGCAATCAATACTTCATCACATTAGAAGCCTTGCTTAAAAGATTTCATTGTGATCCCCAAGTCTTTGAATAAGAGCTTGCTTGCACCGAGTCACCCTTCATCTGTCTTTTGTTGAGTCTGTTCTGAATAAGTTCACTCCAGACTGGAGCTGGTTATTGCAATTAACAAAACTGACTCTGTCTTGAAAATGACATCAGGTATTATTAATGAACCACACTGACATGTAAATGAAAGCACTTACAATAGAAAGCTAAAGAGAAAGTTCTGTTGTGAATAAATGGCACACTGTTTCTGAGTCGTGCCGCTCTCATCACCCTGCCCCAGGTCATGAAGAACGAAGCCCTTCTGTTGTGTTTTTCTCATAACCTGGAGTAGTGTGCTGCAGTCATATGAGCTGTGGCACTGAAGGGGTTTTGGTTATGTGTGAAGGAATGTGTTGGGGTTAAACAGAGAGACGGCTCACAATGTCTTTGTGTTTGGTAGTCTGTCACGCAGTAATGCAGCTTGGACGAGCTCACCGACCAAGAGTTATGTGTGTGGGTGAGCGCGTATTATTCAATAAATCATTGCTTTTGACCACATATGCACTAACTCTTACAGATTTATTTCACTATGTAGTGTGTTGTAGAGGAAATCATTCTATCAAAATCAAATAAATCCTAAATATGCAGCTATACATCTGCTTCACGTGTGTTTTAGCTGCCAAATGTTACTTATTTTTATCAAGTAATCATCATAATAACTGCAGTAATATCTCCAGATGAACACTTACTGGACTGAAGCAGCTCAGCTTTACCTGATTCTCCATCAATCATGTTTTAGTCTCAAATCTGATCATCAGGATCTTTACTTTCACTGTTCCTCAGCGGAGGAACGATCTTCATCTCTCAATCAGCATTGCATTATATGTTTGGATCATTTACATCTCATCTCACTGATATTATTGGAGATATAGAGTGACAACTGATTTACATGCATTTTATGTATATACGTTGTTGTCCATATAAATATCAGAATCTGCACCAATATCCATATTTAAGCTCAGTTTGAGCCTCTGAATACTGATGAGTTTTTTTCTACCATATTCTCACTATATCAGACTATATGAGCCCGAAAATAATGTATCAAATATGATACAAAGCATAAAACACATATGCAAACTTTTTAGTTATGAATATTTATTTTTACAAATATTTAGTTTAAAGGTTCCATAAAAAATCTGAGTGTTATTTCATACAGGGGTTTTAAACGTAATGGTTTTATTTGCTGAAAACATTTACTTTACCAATTTTTGTAAAATAATTAAACATTTTATTTTACAATTTATTTTCAATGATGCTGTGAATCAATGATTCTGTGTCAGTCATTTTAAGGTTCAAGTTACATGTAGTCTCTAAATTAATCTGGCCTCATAAAAAACATTTACATACATCAGACATGTATTATCAGTATGTGTTCCCTGGGAATTGAACCCACAACCTTTTACCCTGTTAACGCAATGCTCTACCACTGAGCCACAGGAACACTTCATCCAAAATATTATAATGCACTTTGAAAATATTGGTTAAATATGTTAATGGAAAATTATATTTACATACAGATAGATGGTAGGTGGGATATTATATAGCCTTAATAGTATATAGCATATATAAAGATACATTTTTTTTGGTACAAACTACAACTCCCATGATGCAGCAGCGCTGCTCTGAGCGCGTGCGCGCGCCTGTGGAATGAAGGGCGCACTTGTTGAGTTTTGGGAACTTTCAGAGGCTTGAACTTCTCGCTTTGGACGCAGCGGAGCTCTCTCATCATCATTATCATCAGGCAGCATGGATTCCTGCTGACTTTTCTCTTCTAAGACTATGTTTTTCTTTGTCGAAGTGTATGCTGATGGTCTTTCGGGTTTTACGCGTTAGACGCGCACCGTTACAGCGCGCAGGAGGAATACAGAACATTACTGTGAGGATGAAGAAGACGTGTCTTTAATCGATTAATATCTATAGAGAGTTCATGTTTGGTGGAGAGATATGGGACGCTTCACTGAAGGACGTGTCGTGTCGCTATGGGACGTTTATGGACTATCACTGGACTTTAAACGAGACTGGAGGATGGAGGACATCTCAAGGTAAGAGCATTGTTGCATCTTAAGACATGCTAGAAAAAGGCTACAGTATTATAAACA
This sequence comes from Oxygymnocypris stewartii, assembly GCA_003573665.1. Taxonomy (NCBI): domain Eukaryota; kingdom Metazoa; phylum Chordata; class Actinopteri; order Cypriniformes; family Cyprinidae; genus Oxygymnocypris; species Oxygymnocypris stewartii. The sequence continues at coordinate 10,049 of QVTF01013891.1, read as the reverse complement.
CTGCTGACTGTCACACTGAAAGCATGGCTCAGATGAGCAAACTGTGCTGTAGTGGACTGATGTGATGCACCTGCGCAAACTGCCCTCCCCACCTGTGGTATATGACAGAGCATATGATTTATGATCGTCTTCTGTAAGATTTGTTAGACGAGTAACAGCCTGTCTGATGAGGATGTGTGATTCCTTTAATTACGTGTGTTTTCAATAGCAGATCTGTATCAACTTACTTCAAATTATTATGAAGAAAAAATGGTTAGAGCCGAGACCTTGTGTTGTTAAGTTGGGTGATTTAATCAGTTATTATTATTATAATTTTGTGTTTCTTAATTATTTCTAAATGTTGCCCCATATTGAAATAATCTAACAGTCATCTTTCACTATGACAACTTACCCCATGTAGTATGACAAAATGCATTATGAAGTGTATTTCCTGCGCTTGATTAGCATGTCTAAAGAAATGTATTTATTTTAATTGATAGAAATGCAATTTTTTGATGATGATGAGGATGACTTTTATTATTAAGTTGAGTCAGGATAAAAAAATCTGCTTTAAAACAGGAAGTTTAAGGGGAAAGCATTTTATTGGTATTTTGTTGTGAAGAAGAGCATTTGAGTGGATCTGAGATCAGTTTTCAGTTTTATGGTCAGGCATAAAGGTTTTTATTTCTGACAAGGGACAATATTATTTTGTGTAGCTATTTCGATTCTCAAAACTAACGTTTATATATATAAGTACCTCAAGTTAAAGATACTTTTGTCTCTGTAAGACGTTACATTAACATTTATGCATTTAGCAGACGCTTTTATCCAAAGTGACTTACAGTGCATTCAGGTTATATATTTTATTGTCAGTATATGTTTCCCTGGGAATCGAACCCACAACCTTTGCGCTGCTAACACAATGCTCTACCACTGAACCACTGGAATGGTAAACAATGCAAAATCAATGCCACTGCTGTTTAAATAAACAAATACAGAAACTTAAATAGCCTCTTCCAATCTGGACAGTTGCCCTGGAATTGGATGAAGTAAATACAGCCGGTACAGTAAATAATGCTCTGTACAGTAAATACAGCCGGTACAGTAAATACTGATCTGTACAGTAAATACAGCCGGTACAGTAAATAATGCTCTGTACAGTAAATACAGCCGGTACAGTAAATAATGCTCTGTACAGTAAATACAGCCAGTACAGTAAATACTGATCTGTACAGTAAATACAGCCGGTACAGTAAATAATGCTCTGTACAGTAAATACAGCCGGTACAGTAAATAATGCTCTGTACATTAAATAATGATCTGTACAGTAAATACAGCCGGTACAGTAAATAATGCTCTGTACAGTAAATAATGACCTGTACAGTAAATAATGCTCTGTACAGTAAATACAGCCGGTACAGTAAATAATGCTCTGTACATTAAATAATGATCTGTACAGTAAATACAGCCGGTACAGTAAATAATGCTCTGTACAGTAAATAATGACCTGTACAGTAAATAATGCTCTGTACAGTAAATAATGCTCTGTACAGTAAATACAGCCGGTACAGTAAATAATGATCTGTACAGTAAATAATGACCTGTACAGTAAATAATGCTCTGTACAGTAAATACAGCCGGTACAGTAAATAATGACCTGTACAGTAAAATGCTCTGTACAGTAAATAATGCTCTGTACAGTAAATAATGACCTGTACAGTAAATAATGCTCTGTACAGTAAATAATGACCTGTACAGTAAATAATGCTCTGTACATTAAATAATGATCTGTACAGTAAATAATGATCTGTACAGTAAATACAGCCGGTACAGTAAATATGCTCTGTACAGTAAATACAGCCTGTACAGTAAATACAGCCGGTACAGTAAATAATGCTCTGTACAGTAAATAATGCTCTGTACAGTAAATAATGACTGTACAGTAAATAATGCTCTGTACAGTAAATATGGCCTGTACAGTAAATAATGCTCTGTACATTAAATAATGCTCTGTACAGTAAATATGCTCTGTACAGTAAATACTGCTCTGTACAGTAAATGCTCTGTACAGTAAATATGATCTGTACAGTAAATACAGCCTGTACAGTAAATATGATCTGTACAGTAAATACTGATCTCTACAGTAAATAATGCTCTGTACAGTAAATACAGCTGGTACAGTAAATACTGATCTGTACAGTAAATACAGCCTGTACAGTAAATATGATCTGTACAGTAAATACTGATCTGTACAGTAAATACTGATCTGTACAGTAAATACTGATCTGTACAGTAAATACAGCCGGTACAGTAAATGTGATCTGTACAGTAAATACAGCCGGTACAGTAAATACTGATCTGTACAGTAAATACAGCCGGTACAGTAAATACTGATCTGTACAGTAAATACTGCTGTACAGTAAATGATCTGTACAGTAAATACTGATCTCTACAGTAAATACTGATCTGTACAGTAAATACTGATCTGTACAGTAAATACAGCCGGTACAGTAAATACTGATCTGTACAGTAAATACAGCCGGTACAGTAAATACTGATCTGTACAGTAAATACAGCTGGTACAGTAAATACTGATCTGTACAGTAAATACTGATCTGTACAGTAAATACTGATCGTACAGTAAATATGATCTGTACAGTAAATACTGATCTGTACAGTAAATACTGATCTGTACAGTAAATACTGATCTGTACAGTAAATACTGATTGTACAGTAAATACTGATCTCTACAGTAAATACTGATCTGTACAGTAAATACTGATCTGTACAGTAAATACTGATTGTACAGTAAATACTGATCTGTACAGTAAATACTGTGTACAGTAAATACTGATCTGTACAGTAAATACTGATCTGTACAGTAAATACAGCCTGCTGATTGGTTAGCAGAAAGTGCATCAGTCCTGTGATTGGTGTAATTAGAGAAACTGTTTCCTTCTCTCAGCAGGACAGCTGATTGGATGAGAGACCAGAAGCGTTAAAGTTCAAGTGTAGGGCAGCAGAACCTGATTGACTTCAGCTGGTCTCTTTCAGTGGTGCAGTCATTAGTCCTGGATGTTAGGACCCGTCTGTTTGTCTCCATCTGCTGGTACTTTGTTAGCACTCGCACTGTTTTTATTTTGTTCTCCATTTCACTCCTCATTGGGGTTGAATGGGCATATATTGTGTGATATTGTGTTGATTTATGGGTATATTGCTGCCAGAAATGTGGTGAATATGTGACAGTATTTTATTTGATCCATTGTAGAGTCATAAATGAACATTCGACTGTTAATATAGAGTATATCTTGTTTAATATGTACTGTAGCTCTGCTTGGCTATATGCACTTTTCATCATCCAGACGGGAAGTATGTGCTCTCATTATTTTAGTACAAATGTGATTATTAATCGTGAGGATTTTCTTGAACTAATGCTGAACATCATTAAAATAGTTCATTTTTCTAAATGTCTCCACCGGGGTCAAAACATCCCGACTGCGGCAGTGCTGTGGGCTGATAATGAACGTGATGACTGGCACTGTTTGTAACTGATACTGGTCATTAGGACAGTGTTTTACTGGCTAATATGGACGCTGGGTTTGGAGTGTTTTCAAATATGAATCGGTCTGATAATTTGGCTAATATCCATGTGTACTCTTTGAAATATTTTGAAACGCTTCATATTTCTTAGTCCCGTGAGCTTCACTTACTTTGAATGAGACCTGGCAGTGTTGCAATACTGAGCGTCCACTCAAAGCAACTAACCAGTTAAACCTCTTCAACCAGCAGGACTTGTCTATTGTATTTGAAACGGCACATTGCTTTACTTCTCATGCTGTGTGTTTAGTTTGCAGCTGTGACAGATGAACCAGAAGTAATATTAGCCACAAGTTTTGACATATCCTTCTTAACTCATTTTTGATTGATCTCCCAAACTGAGACATCTGTACACAAATTTAAATGTAAAATAACAGTTTTAATAATGAGTACATTTTGATCACTTTTGTATTTTTGGGGAATTTCCCCCATGCACCCTTTTACACTTGAGTTGTTATGCATCTCTTATAAGAGCTTAAAAGCTTATGAATCTCTCAGTATGCTATATTACTTCCAAATATTGGCTTCAACATTGTTTTTTAACTCGTTTTCTTTAAATTAGCACAGGTTTTGTATTGCTTTTTTTTTCATACACGATGTTGAATTGGATATTCAAGACTCAAATATTTATTGAAAGGGGAAGAGAAACAAGTTTGTGACTTGTGTAAAAAGTGTACAACATATTTTATTAGAATTATTGTACAGTTTTAAATTATATTAGACAATGATTTTACTCAGAAAATATACTAAAATCATTTTTTTAAAGGTCTCTCTCAGAAGAATGTTAATTATTGATTAAATTGCAAGATTCCGTATGATTTTGATCAGTACTATTATTGTTGCTTGTATGTTTTTGTATAGTGACCTCACTGATCTGAGCTCATGCACTTCACATTTATTATTACATTTGAGAGTGTTATCCACAAATAATGCTTTGTTTCACTCCAAAACTGAGATGCATAAGATTAGACCAATAAGGGCTTCCAACCGAAATAAATACAAACCCTGCGCTAACTGAAAGAATACAAGCTGACTGAAATATTAAATGTAATATTTGGTCATAATATAGCAGAATGAGAGATTTACAAATGGTCATTATTGATTAAATCAAGATTTCCAGCACAACGCAAGGGTTAAACATGCAACCAAACCATGCAGTATCATGCTGTGGAAAATATTTATTACTGCGTAATTTAAAATGCAATAAAAACTGTAAGGAGATAAAAAACTGAAAATGTCATTTTCTGCCAGGAGTTACGGCAGACATTTCCACTAACACTAAAAAACAAATATGATGCATAATTTTAAGTATGAGTAAAACACCTGTGAACAAATGCAAAGATTTCCTTCACATTAACATTAGTGTACATTAGTGCATTGAGCCTTATTCTGACTGAGTCTTTCTAGTGTTCAGCATCCGGTGTGCTCCAAACACAGCCAGACGATGGCAGCAGTGCTCTATCACTAAAACCA
>QVTF01013890.1:0-15045 GCA_003573665.1 Oxygymnocypris stewartii | reverse complement strand
ATTTCTCAAAGTTATAATTTATCCTCAAAAATACATAGCCGGTCCAAAAACATCAGAGGAGTCAAATTATTCCGGTGTTCTCTGTCCGGTGTAGATTCACTAAAAGAGAAAGCTGATTACAAGAACGCCTGGAATCAGAGCTTTTCTGCTTTTCTTGCCAATAGCATTTCCTCAGTTAATGGATCTGCATGCACATCCAATGTGGGGACAAGTACATGTTTATTTATTATTTTTGCATGGCGAAGTTATATTACATCCCCAAGAAAATGATTTGTTTTCGTAAATGCTGCTGTGCTGCTAAGAGCAAGCTCTGGAGCGTTTCATCTAAATCAATTACACAATATAATGCTCTTTATGAATGCTGGGAAGTGCTTGGCCTGACTCTGCAGATGATTGTCAGCACATCATCATCCCGGGGTTGATTTTGGACGCCGCTCTCAAAGAACAGCCTTCTATCGCAGTTTCACTGATTTACGTGAATATCTGGAGTGGAGCGAAACCAAAACAATGGTTGATGCTTCAATAATGTTGACTCAGAAAGTAACCCAAGCATGAGATAAATATACCCGCTGGATGAGTTCATTATGGTTAATTACTGTGTAGAGAAAGGTGAAATTCACCAGGTGAGAGAAAAGCAGCATCAGAGAGAAAGAAACTGAATTATAGGATAAAGATAATGTCAGAGCAATCAGATGACTTTCTCCGGCTTACAGTAGATGGCTGTGGGAAAACAGTCATTTCAGGCAAAGACGTGGGAACGAAACGCTGGCAGAATCCGAGACAACATCGTTCAGTGATGAAAGCTGGAAACGACAGTGGTTTGGACGCTTGTTTGGGTTTATTTGAATAAGATAAAGCCATTTTAACTGTAGACAGATCGTCTGCTGTGAATATCACTGCACGAGCTTTAGCTGTTTCTCATATTAGTCATTAAATCTTGTCCTGCACTATTAGTGCAATGCACATGAACGATGCCTCTTGTTTTACGGCCTTTTGTACTATTGTTTAGGGACCGGTATCTTCATCAGCACGGGTACAACCCTCTAATATCATGGCAGTGAGTTTTGCATGGGAAAGTACCACTTAAATGTTTATTTTCAACAGAAAAACTACTACTTCTTAGATCAAGAGCTTGCGAAGTCAAAGGGGAAATACGAGGACAGGTGAAGAAAAGTCAATCCTCGGCTAAAAAAGCAATAGTGATCAGAATTGATGGAGTGAAACGCTGATACTCTGAAGGCGCTGGACCATTTAGTGCTTTGAAAACAAATAAAGAACTGTAAAACCAATCCGTTATGAGACTGGAAGCCAAAGCTAGTGTAATGTGCTTGTGTTAATAACCTGGCTGCAGTTTCTGTTTCTTTGGGCAGTTACATAAAAAGTGCATTACAGAAGTCAAAGTGAGAAAAGACAAAGGCATATGCTGCATTGAGTCTGTTCCTGAAGTTTCCCTTCTAGTGAAATGACGAGAAGAAATTAAATTTTTTCCCTTTTCCATTTGATTTAGTCTGTATCTGTTACATGGAGTAAGGCGGTAGCAACACCAAGGTCATCGATTCCCAAAGAATGCATGAACTGATCAAATGCAATTAAAGAGAAAATGCATTTGCCAAATGCATGAAAATATTTTACCTTAAATCCAGATGTATGTGAAAAACAGTTTAAATTGTACTTTGATAAATCATTATGTGGTTTTATGACCATTGAATTAATTGTGAGACGGTATATCTGAGAGAAATAATAGATTTCAACACAATTACAAGACTATTAAAGACTTCAGTCTAGAAAAAGAGCAATTGAATGTAATTCTAAAAGACCCCAAAATATTCTCATTTGTAATTGAATAAGTGTTTGATTTATAAATATGACTGTGTACCAAGTGCTCTGTTCATTTGCACTTAGCATGTCAAAGGAATAAGACATGACCTGTGAGTGCTGAACGTCAATGGTTTGTGTTTATTCATGTGCATGAATACAGATTCAGTCATCGCTGTGCATGAATACAGATTCAGTCATCGCTGTGCATGAATACAGATTCAGTCATCGCTGTGCATGAATACAGATTCAGTCATTGCTGTGCATGAATACAGATTCAGTCATCGCTGTGCATGAATACAGATTCAGTCATCGCTGTGCATGAATACAGATTCAGTCATCGCTGTGCATGAATACAGATTCAGTCATCGCTGTGCATGAATACAGATTCAGTCATCGCTGTGCATGAATACAGATTCAGTCATCGCGTGCATGAATACAGATTCAGTCATCGCTGTGCATGAATACAGATTCAGTCATCGCTGTGCATGAATACAGATCAGTCATCGCTGTGCATGAATACAGATTCAGTCATCGCTGTGCATGAATACAGATCAGTCATCGCTGTGCATGAATACAGATTCAGTCATCGCTGCGCATGAATACAGATTCCGTCACGCCTGTGCCATGAATACAGATTCGTATCGCTGCGCATGAATACAGATTCAGTCATCGCTGTGCATGAATACAGATTCAGTCATCGCTGTGCATGAATACAGATTCAGTCATCGCTGTGCATGAATACAGATTCAGTCATCGCTGTGCATGAATACAGATTCAGTCATCGCTGTGCATGAATACAGATTCAGTCATCGCTGTGCATGAATACAGATTCAGTCATCGCTGTGCATGAATACAGATTCAGTCATCGCTGTGCATGAATACAGATTCAGTCATCGCTGTGCATGAATACAGATTCAGTCATCGCTGTGCATGAATACAGATTCAGTCATCGCTGTGCATGAATACAGATTCAGTCATCGCTGTGCATGAATACAGATTCAGTCATCGCTGTGCATGAATACAGATTCAGTCATCGCTGTGCATGAATACAGATTCAGTCATCGCTGTGCATGAATACAGATTCAGTCATCGCTGTGCATGAATAACAGATTCAGTCATCGCTGTGCATGAATACAGATTCAGTCATCGCTGTGCATGAATACAGATTCAGTCATGCTGTGCATGAATACAGATTCAGTCATCGCTGTGCATGAATACAGATTCAGTCATGCTGTGCATGAATACAGATTCAGTCATCGCTGTGCATGAATACAGATTCAGTCATCGCTGTGCATGAATACAGATTCAGTCATCGCTGTGCATGAATACAGATTCAGTCATCGCTGTGCATGAATACAGATTCAGTCATCGCTGTGCATGAATACAGATTCAGTCATTCAGTCATCGCTGTGCATGAATACAGATTCAGTCATCGCTGTGCATGAATACAGATTCAATCATTGCCGTGCATGAATACAGATTCAGTCATCGCTGTGCATGAATACAGATTCAGTCATCGCTGTGCATGAATACAGATTCAGTCATTCAGTCATCGCTGTGCATGAATACAGATTCAGTCATCGCTGTGCATGAATACAGATTCAGTCATCGCTGTGCATGAATACAGATTCAGTCATCGCTGTGCATGAATACAGATTCAGTCATCGCTGTGCATGAATACAGATTCAGTCATTGCTGTGCATGAATACAGATTCAGTCATCGCTTGTGGCATGAATACAGATTCAGTCATCGCTGTGCATGATACAGATTCAGTCATGCGCTGTGCATGAATACAGATTCAGTCATCGCTGTGCATGAATACAGATTCAGTCATCGCTGTGCATGAATAACAGATTCAGTCATCGCTGTGCATGAATACAGATTCAGTCATCGCTGTGCATTGAATACAGATTCAGTCATCGCTGTGCATGAATACAGATTCAGGTCATCGCTGTGCATGAATACAGAATTCAGTCAGTACAATCGCTGTGCATGAATACAGATTCAGTCATCGCTGTGCATGAATACAGATTCAGTCATCGCTGTGCATGAATACAGATTCAGTCATCGCTGTGCATGAATAACAGATTCAGTCATTGCTGTGCATGAATACAGATTCAGTCATTGCTGTGCATGAATACAGATTCAGTCATCGCTGTGCATGAATAACAGATTCAGTCATTGCTGTGCATGAATACAGATTCAGTCATCGCTGTGCATGAATACAGATTCAGTCATCGCTGTGCATGAATACAGATTCAGTCATCGCTGTGCATGAATACAGATTCAGTCATCGCTGTGCATGAATACAGATTCAGTCATTGCTGTGCATGAATACAGATTCAGTCATCGCTGTGCATGAATACAGATTCAGTCATCGCTGTGCATGAATACAGATTCAGTCATCGCTGTGCATGAATACAGATTCAGTCATCGCTGTGCATGAATACAGATTCAGTCATCGCTGTGCATGAATACAGATTCAGTCATCGCTGTGCATGAATACAGATTCAGTCATCGCTGTGCATGAATACAGATTCAGTCATCGCTGTGCATGAATACAGATTCAGTCATCGCTGTGCATGAATACAGATTCAGTCATCGCTGTGCATGAATACAGATTCAGTCATCGCTGTGCATGAATACAGATTCAGTCATCGCTGTGCATGAATACAGATTCAGTCATCGCTGTGCATGAATACAGATTCAGTCATCGCTGTGCATGAATACAGATTCAGTCATCGCTGTGCATGAATACAGATTCAGTCATCGCTGCTGCATGAATACAGATTCAGTCATCGCTGTGCATGAATACAGATTCAGTCATCGCTGTGCATGAATACCAGATTCAGTCATCGCTGGCATGAATACAGATTCAGTCATCGCTGTGCATGAATACAGATTCAGTCACTCGCTGTGCATGAATTACAGATTCAGTCATCGCTGTGCATGAATACAGATTCAGTCATCGCTGTGCATGAATACAGATCAGTCATGCTGTGCATGAAAATTCATCGGGAACAGATTCAGTCATTGCTGTGCAATGAATACCAGATTCAGTCATCGCTGTGCATGAATAACAGATCAGTCATCGCTGTGCATGAATACAGATTCAGTCATCGTGTGCATGAATACAGATTCAGTCATCGCTGTGCATGAATACAGATTCAGTCATCGCTGTGCATGAATACAGATTCAGTCATCGCTGTGCATGAATACAGATTCAGTCATGCGTGCATGAATACAGATTCAGTCATCGCTGTGCATGAATCAACAGATTCCGTCATCGCTGTGCATGCATACAGATTCAGTCATCGCTGTGCATGAATAACAGATTCAGTCATCGCTGTGCATGAATAACAGATTCAGTCATTGCTGGATGAATACAGATTCAGTCATCGCTGTGCATGAATACAGATTCAGTCATCGCTGTGCATGAATACAGATTCAGGTCATCGCTGTGCATGAATACAGATTCAGTCATCGCTGTGCATGAATACAGATTCAGTCATCGCTGTGCATGAATACAGATTCAGTCATCGCTGTGCATGAATACAGATTCAGTCATCGCTGTGCATGAATACAGATTCAGTCATCGCTGTGCATGAATACAGATTCAGTCATCGCTGTGCATGAATACAGATTCAGTCATCGCTGTGCATGAATACAGATTCAGTCATCGCTGTGCATGAATACAGATTCAGTCATCGCTGTGCATGAATACAGATTCAGTCATCGCTGTGCATGAATACAGATTCAGTCATCGCTGTGCATGAATACAGATTCAGTCATCGCTGTGCATGAATACAGATTCAGTCATCGCTGTGCATGAATACAGATTCAGTCATCGCTGTGCATGAATACAGATTCAGTCATCGCTGTGCATGAATACAGATTCAGTCATCGCTGTGCATGAATACAGATTCAGTCATCGCTGTGCATGAATACAGATTCAGTCATCGCTGTGCATGAATACAGATTCAGTCATCGCTGTGCATGAATACAGATTCAGTCATCGCTGTGCATGAATACAGATTCAGTCATCGCTGTGCATGAATACAGATTCAGTCATCGCTGTGCATGAATACAGATTCAGTCATCGCTGTGCATGAATACAGATTCAGTCATCGCTGTGCATGAATACAGATTCAGTCATCGCTGTGCATGAATACAGATTCAGTCATCGCTGCGCATGAATACAGATTCAGTCATCGCTGTGCATGAATACAGATTCAGTCATCGCTGTGCATGAATACAGATTCAGTCATCGCTGTGCATGAATACAGATTCAGTCATCGCTGTGCATGAATACAGATTCAGTCATCGCTGTGCATGAATACAGATTCAGTCATCGCTGTGCATGAATACAGATTCAGTCATCGCTGTGCATGAATACAGATTCAATCATCGCTGTGCATGAATACAGATTCAGTCATCGCTGTGCATGAATACAGATTCAATCATCGCTGTGCATGAATACAGATTCAGTCATCGCTGTGCATGAATACAGATTCAGTCATCGCTGTGCATGAATACAGATTCAGTCATCGCTGTGCATGAATACAGATTCAGTCATCGCTGCGCATGAATACAGATTCAGTCATCGCTGTGCATGAATACAGATTCAGTCATCGCTGTGCATGAATACAGATTCAGTCATCGCTGTGCATGAATACAGATTCAGTCATCGCTGTGCATGAATACAGATTCAGTCATCGCTGTGCATGAATACAGATTCAGTCATCGCTGTGCATGAATACAGATTCAGTCATCGCTGTGCATGAATACAGATTCAGTCATCGCTGTGCATGAATACAGATTCAGTCATCGCTGTGCATGAATACAGATTCAGTCATCGCTGTGCATGAATACAGATTCAGTCATCGCTGTGCATGAATACAGATTCAGTCATCGCTGTGCATGAATACAGATTCAGTCATCGCTGTGCATGAATACAGATTCAAGTCATCGCTGTGCATGAATACAGATTCAGTCATCGCTGTGCAATGAATACAGATTCAGTCATCGCTGTGCATGAATACAGATTCAGTCATCGCTGGCATGAATACAGATTCAGTCATCGCGTGCATGAATACAGATTCAGTCATCGCTGTCGCATGAATACAGATTCAGTCATCGCTGTGCATGAATACAGATTCAGTCATCGCTGTGCATGAATACAGATTCAGTCATCGCTGCGCATGAATACAGATTCAGTCATCGCTGTGCATGAATACAGATTCAGTCATCGCTGTGCATGAATACAGATTCAGTCATCGCTGTGCATGAATACAGATTCAGTCATCGCTGTGCATGAATACAGATTCAGTCATCGCTGTGCATGAATACAGATTCAGTCATCGCTGTGCATGAATACAGATTCAGTCATCGCTGCGCATGAATACAGATTCAGTCATCGCTGCGCATGAATACAGATTCAGTCATCGCTGTGCATGAATACAGATTCAGTCATCGCTGCGCATGAATACAGATTCAGTCATCGCTGTGCATGAATACAGATTCAGTCATCGCTGTGCATGAATACAGATTCAATCATCGCTGTGCATGAATACAGATTCAGTCATCGCTGTGCATGAATACAGATTCAGTCATCGCTGTGCATGAATACAGATTCAGTCATCGCTGTGCATGAATACAGATTCAATCATTGCCGTGCATGAATACAGATTCAGTCATCGCTGTGCATGAATACAGATTCAGTCATCGCTGTGCATGAATACAGATTCAGTCATTGCTGTAAATCCTGCTTCGCTCCGCTGCACGATGAGAAACGCCGAGTTGGATGCTCTCGGAGCGACTGGAAACGATATCCAGGAGAAAAGTCTGTGGCATGGATCATTTCTCTATCTGCTAATGATCTTGACAACTGACTTGCTCATTTGTTTTCTGCCTTGTCTTTGGATTTGAAACTGCTGGTGGAAAGTGAAGGCTGAACTATGAATTGGCTAGATGTACAGGAGCTGGACAGCTTGTGTTTTTCCAGGGTTTAGTGTGAACAGAAGCAGTGTTCTCAGGGTAGCACAAGGGCCTTGCTATGATTTTAAAGAAACATATCCTAATAAAAGAATCTTAGCATCAAACGTTTCATTCAAATAATGAGCAGGAACTGTTTTCATCTATGCACAAATACTTCCAGCTATGCAACTTTGATTTCATGCTTTGCATTTGTTTCAATATATCTGGCAACACGAGTTGCAATCTCAGCTTTATGAGAAGCATTAGCTCACATTCGCTTACGACTTCTCTTTCAGGGCACCTTCCACCGTAACAGAGAAACAGTTTGATGATCTTGCTGAGCCGGTGAGTTTAATTTGATGTGTATAAGATCTGCTTGAATTACATATCTTGTTTCATTTGAACGGTTAAATGAAACTTGTGAGGCGTTAACACAACGTGCTCGCAAAGCCTGTCGGGTTTCTGGCCTTGTGCGTGATTATAAATGTTAAATTCCTGGTTAAAGCTTAAGATTGGACTTGGGTTCGCTGACGTTGGTTTTTTTTCACTGTAAACTGATGTCTTCAAACATAAAGTCAAAACTTAAAGTGATAGTTCACCCAAAAATGAACATCTGCTGTTAATTTACTCACCCATCCAAGATAGGTCACATTTTTTTTAGTAGAAGAGTAAAGAAGATTTGTAGCTGACACCTTGGTCCATGGTGATTCTTATAATGCAAGTCAATGGGTACCGGCACTTTGAAAATAAAAAGCACATTTCAAGCCTCAGGCAAACGATACGGAGTGACGTCTGGTTCACGAACGAATCATTCTTTTGAACCGATTATTTTTAGTGAACTATAGTGAACTAGATAATGGGTTTGTGATGTCACGAACCCAGGAAGTAGCTTGTTGTAGTCCCTACGAGCTGTTTTTGTAGGCATTAAACTGCCATCATTTTAGAAGACAACATCTCCCTTTGCATTGAACTCTCTATATTTGCAGATATGCTCAAACAGCAACAATACACACTAACTATTAAAAAAGTGAAATCATAATCAACCACCCCTTTAACAGCAAATGTTCATTTTTGGGTAACTATTCCTTTAAGCATAATTTTAGTTGCTGAAAACATGACGCTGGTTAAATTACGCTTCCCCACAGACACTGAGGTATGAGTTACTGTAGTCTACTGTAGGCTTCATTTCTTTTGAAGGCACTGATTCTTGATGCCTTATAAACAGTATGGAAGCCTTCATTAAGGGCACAAGTAACACTTTCAGCATGTTAATTTGTGCAGAACTGGTAATTAAAGAATGTTAAAAAATAATAAACTTGTGAAATTAGATTTGAAATGTATTTGTTTGCTTTGCAGACAAATCAGCGCAGTAAAAACACAAAGTGGCGAGGGAGAGGTTGACTGAAGTCGTATTTTACGGCACTTTTTTTCTGCGTGTTTTACGATGTGGTTTCCTCAGGGCCATGTTTCCTCCACACAGCCACTCTAACGGAGGCAAAAATAATGAGTACAACTGCACGTCGAGTGGGTAACATGGAGAAAAACCCCAGCACAATTAGCTGAATTAAGTTGGGCTGTGTTCTGTTGAAGCTGGGTCTGATTTCCTCCATTAAATCGAGCAGGGGAAGCACTTTATAGAGCGGCACCGTCCCAGTGAATATCCCTGGCGTCAAAATAGCTGCCCTGTCGCCTAGCGCACCACTGTATTTAAACAACTTGATTAAGTTGAAATAAGCACCCCACCCGAGAGGCAGTGAGTTATTCCTGCAAATACAGACTGGCAAAGAAAACCCCTGAACGCCACACCGCTTCATGTCGGACTTTTAATGAGTTTTAGTGTTCACGTCGGTAATTGTCATAAAAACAAGAAAGAGACTGCTGCTGTGTTTCTGAATTATGTTTGATAGGCTGTTTTTTTATTCGTTTGTTTTTCAGTGTGAATAGAAGAAGTTCTAAATCAACTCACTATTATAATCTTGATTCATATTTGTATTTTCATTTTAGTATTTTTATATTTTGTATCAAATTTTTTGTAATTTAGTTTAATTTGTATACAAAATAAATGTAAAAAATGTATAAATATATATATATATATGGACATGTGTGCTTTTACATTTCTAAGCAATCAGACTTGCACTGAAGAAGTGCCTTGAAGAAGTGAAAAACTACATTACCCATGATGCCTTTCATTGCAACCAATCAGAGAGTTGCAATGAACGCTAAGCTCCACCCACTCCCATGAAGCACCGCGAATTATATAATCGATCTAATTTGCAATAAGCTTAAAACATATTGTTTCTACACAAATCAATAACTAGTTTTATATTTCTTCATCGTCTTTAATTCATCAAACGCTGGATCCAGAGCCGCTGAAAAAGTAGTCACAGATCTGGCAACCTTTGACGGAAATGAAAAATACAAACTTAATTTAGTTCAGCTACAAGATTAAGTTCACTTCTAGAATAAACATTATCTGATCATTTACTCTCTCCCATGTCATCCAAGATTTTCATGTCTTTCTTTCTTCAGTTGCAAAGAAATTCAGTGTTTTTGAGGAAAACATTCCAGGATTTTTCTCCATATAGTGGACTTCAATGGTGGCCGACATCGTAGTTGTACCTTTTTTTGTAAAGGCAATGACTTCTTTGCATGTTGTCTTAGTAAACACTGGACCTTTCCAACATCACGCATCGCAGAGCTAATGCTAGCCGAGCATTTGTGCTTAAAAAGTGTATAAATATCATTTTTCCTTAGCTGGGATCATGTAGAGTTCTGCATTGAAACTGTATTTTGGACCTTTAAATCGTTGGCCATAAAAACACTGAATTTCTTTACAACTGAAGAAAGAAAGACATGAACATCTTGAATGTAACAGGGAGAGTAAATTATCAGGAAAGGAACTAGCTGAAATAAATTACGTTTACATTTTTTATTTTCGTCAAAGGTTGCCAGATCTGTGACTAATTTTTCAGCGGCTCTGGATCCAGCGTTTGACGAATTAAAGACGATGAAGAAATATAAAACTAGTTATTTAAAGTTGTTGATTTGTGTAGAAAACAATATGTTTTAAGTTTATTGCAAAATATGATCTTATATTTTAATATTTGGGTGTTTTGTGAGTGTAGCAAGACAGATTGGATTATATCGTTTGCGGTGCTTCATGGGATTGATTGCTGTAAGGCATCATGGGTAATGTAGTTTTTCATTTCTTCGAGTCACTTTTTCAGTGCAAGTCTGATTGCTTAGAAATCTAATAGCACACATGTCCATAGTTTTTATAGGACAAAACATGTCCCAAAACACCCCCTCCCCCCTCCCTCCTAACCTCAATATGAGCAACAGTAATAGTGATGCTTGACTTAGCAAACTCCACTAATAATTAATATGAAGTGGCTGCTCTGTGTGTTTTTGGGAGAGACAGGCAGTCTGTTGACACTGGGCGTCTCCGCGGAAAAACAGATCGTCTTGCTGACGCTTCGTCAGACCATCAGCCCCCCCCACCATCCCTCCATCCCTCCATCCGCCGCAATTGAACGCAGCTGTGTGTGTGTGTGTGTGTGTGATATCTGTTCAGAGAGCATGAAGTGTGTTGAAGAGACCCTCTGCTGCATGATGCTGTCATTGTCATGTGGAGTGGGTGGATTTTATCGGGCACCAGATGCTTTCAATTCCCAGCTCAACACAACAAAAAGCAAATGATACACAACAAATGAAAGCAGCTTCTCTGAATCAGACATATGTGATATTTCTAACATTAAAAACTGAGTTTATTTGTGCAATTATTATATTATAGTAAAGGATCATATTATTATATTACAGTAATTATATGATACAAGGGACAATTCTTAATCATTTTGAAAATAAATTTGCAATGAAAAAAAAATTGCAATTATGGAAATAAAACGAGCAATAAAGCCACTATTTGTAAAGTTTATTCAATGCCATAATATTTTCTAAAGTCAATAAGGGGCTTATATTATATCAGCAAATACTAATATGCAATTAATTGTAATTTAATTTATATTAACTATCATATCATGTAATTAATTCAATATTTTTTTTTAAAGGAAATCTAGGAGAAATTTAGGATATTTGAGATTAACACTCTCTCTCTCTACATACACACAGAAAACACACACACACACACACAGAAAACACACACACACACACACACACACACTCACACTCTCTCTCTCTCTACATACACACAGAAAACACACACACACACACACACTACATGCCCACACACATACACAAACACACACACACACACTCTCTCTCTCTCTCTCTCTACATACACACACACACACACACTACATGCCCACACACATACACAAACACACACACACTCTCTCTCTCTCTCTCTACATACACACAGAAAACACACACACACACACACACACACACAAACACACACACACACATACACTCTCTCGCGCTCTCTACATACACACAGAAAAGACACACTCACACACTCACTCACTCTACATGCCCACACACACACACACACAAACACACACACTCTCTCTCGCTCTCTCTCTCTCTCTCTCTCTCTCTCTCTCTCTCTCTACATACACACAGAGACACACAGACACACACACACACACACAAACACACACTCTCTCTCTCTCTCTCTCTCTCTCTCTCTCTCTCGCTCTCTACACATACACACAGAGACACACAGACACACACACACACACAAACACACACACACTCTCTCTCTCTCTCTCTCTCTCTCTACATACACACAGAAAACACACACACTCACACACTCACTCACTCTACATGCACACACACACACACACACACACACACACACTCACTCACTCTACATGCACACACACACACACACACACTCACACACACACTCTCTTTCTCTCTCTCTCTACATACACACAGAAAACACACACACACACACACACTCACTCACACACTCACTCACTCTACATGCACACACACACACACACACACACACACACAGTCATTTTTACTGAAAACATGAGCCATAAACTGCGAGAACGTGAACGTGAAATAATTTCAAAAATCGTTTTAAAATATCAACTATGGAAATAAAGAATGGAAGTCATTTTTAACTTCGACTCTTTATTATGTCTTTTCAATGTCACAGTATTTTCTAAAGTCAATGGGGGGGGGGGGGGGGGTCCTCTGCAAATATTGATATGAAATTCAATTGACTCATATCATGTAATTAATAAAACAAATATTATGTTAGTGGAACTTTAGTTTAAATTCGCCTTATTTGAGATTAATAATAGATAAATAAATAACTATATATATATATATATATATGTATAATTTAAATTTTCAATCACACTTTTATTATGTCTTCAAAACACCTTTTCAGTTAAATACAAATAACACTAAGAACATCCCATAAATACAATACATCAAATACATCAAAGTAAAAATGTATTTTTGTGGTATCCATGAGGCCTACTTTGCCCCCAGCTCTGATTCAAGAATTTGTCTGTATATGTATATATATATATGACATACAAAAGATAATGTTGTTTTTTTCTACAAATGATTATATATATATGTCTATATTTAGGTTTTGTATGGTATGAGCTAGATATATTCTTGGCTGATATAGATGGCAGACGTCTGAAAGTGACGGCAGATGATGTGTTTCCAGTGTTAGAATCAGTGTGACCCACAAGAGCCCACATTCACCCACACAACATCCAGCACGGCTCCCAAACATGCACAAGCGTCCCTTTTTTAGCCCGTGGCTCCCGGTCATGCCCATGACATCAGCGCGGGATCCCGCCCTCGTCAGTGCTCTTACAGTAGGGCAGACTGTGTTTGTTGGCAGAGCGCTGGGCGTTTGTGGTGATGGTTGAGGTTTAGTGTAATCACGGCCTGGAGCGTTAGACAGACAGACAGACAGAGCGAGAGAGAGAGACAGATGAGAGTGGGTTATGATGGCTGTGTGACCCTCATGAGTCCATGCTGAAATCCATAAAGCGCATTTTTGACATGAAAGCCTTTCGCATCACGTTTGAAAGTTTGCATGGCAACATATTACACAGTCCTGCATCCTTTTATTTCTTTTTCTTTTGCAAAAGGGAGTAATGTAACCATACGTCTATGGAAAGCTTATGTATTCAGCTTTCAGATGATGCATACATCTCAATTTCGAAAAATGTACACTTAAGACTGGTTTTGTGCACCAGAATCATACGCAACACTTTAGTTTTTGCCCCAGTTTTCATGCGCTGAACTCAAAGATCGAAGACTTTTTCTATGTACACAAAAGGCCTTTTATTGTGTTCAGCCTAAGACACACCTGTGCAATAATCATGCTGTCTAATCAGCATCTTGATATGCCACACCTGTGAGGTGGATGGATTATCTCGTTCACTAACACAGATTTACACAGATTTGTGAACAATATTTGAGAGAAATAGACCTTATGTGTACATAGAAAAAGTCTTCGATCTTTGAGCTCAGCTCATGAAAAATGGGGCAAAAACAAAATTATTGCGTTTATAAATTTGACCTGTGTGTGTGTGTGTGTGTGTGGTGTGTGTGTGTGTGTGTGTCTGTGTCTGTGTCTGTGTGTGTGTCTCTGTGTGTGTGTCTGTGTCTGTGTCTGTGTCTGTCTGTCTGTCTGTCTGTCTGTCTGTCTGTCTGTCTGTGTGTGTGTGTGTGTGTGTGTGTGTGTGTGTGTGTGTCTGTCTGTCTGTCTGTCTGTCTGTCTGTCTGTCTGTCTGTCTGTCTGTCTGTCTGTCTGTGTCTGTGTGCGTGTGTGGGTGTCTGTGTGTGTGTGTGTGAGTCTTTCTCTAGCCAGTGTTTCCACCACCATCACTAACGCATGCCATCTTTCCCCCGTCGATCAGCTCCGGAGTGAGCTGTAAATGTCACATCTGTCTGAAATAGAGTAAAGCCTTTAGATGAGTCACTCACGCCTCCGCCATTCTTTAGGACTAAAAGTGTTCAGTTTGGCTCCGTGGCATTTCAATAGAAGTGATCATGGGTCACAACAACTCCACAGAGACCTGTAGCTAGAAGCACACGTCAAATACACTGAAAACATGATTCATTCAATCTAAGGGAAGTGGATGCAAGCAATTTATTTTCAATAAACTCATTCAGTTGACTGACTTTCAAAAAACATTTATTAAACGTAGCTAAAATTAATTGTTTGCAACCACTTACCTTTAAAAAATGTAGTATAATTTTTTTCAGTGTACATCAAAATGAATATATAATAAATACAGACGTAA
>QVTF01013885.1:0-14457 GCA_003573665.1 Oxygymnocypris stewartii | reverse complement strand
TGTATTTCATTATTATTATTATTAAACTCAGATTAGCTTTATTTGTCACATACACAATAAAGACAATTTAAGACAGAATATGACACATGCTTATTCAATAACTGTGTTATTTCCTATTTGGGTTTATGCAAAGATATGAATTCAAAAACAGTAGCTACTAAACTCTGTATACCTCAGGATGATCTCAACGTAAGTGGCTGTGCTTTAGAAGTTAATTATTATCATCTTAATTAAACTGATGAAGGATTCTGACAGTAATCAGTGTAAAACATTAGCAATTTAGAAAATAAATCAAGTAATTGAAATGGCTAGACTACTTGTTAGATATTAGATAGAGTAACTTGTAATATTTCTCCCCAGCACTGGTTATGCGTGTGTGTAGATATGAAATATAGACATATCTTCCAGATCTGTGTCTGTTGGAGGTGCACTTGTGAATCTGGTTGGAAATGGTGTTTTAGTCTTATTAATACTGCGCTTATGGACATATGGATGAATTCACTGGATCCTACACTCAACACATGATTGATTCAGGAGTGTGTGTTTCTACAGCACTGATCCCAGAGCAGCTCAGAAAGACAGAGAGAAGGTCTGCTGTCACAAAACAAGTGCATCTTAAACATTGTGTCATCATCTAATAAATTACCTGAGATGGACCAGTGCTGATTAAATATGTGCATTAGTCAATGCTCATGAAACAGAACAATACTCGAGGATTGTGTAATATCATTTTGCATATGCGTCAAAAATACTGTTCATATATTCAGGCCGGTCTAGTACGTGTTGGAGATGAAGTCGATATTTAATCAATATTTATCATGAGTCGATCTGCCTCGGAGCTCGACGCGGAATAGTCCATGTTGTGTACAGGAGCCTTTCTCGTTATTAAATCTGAAATCATATGCTATCAGCACCTGGATGTGTTCTCCTGATCATCCCCTTCTGCTGCTCCAAACACTCGCTTTATGAATCCTGGAGACTTTCTAACATGTCTACGAAGGCAGAGCAATGTGAGTATGACGACGCGTGCTATTGTGTGATTATTATGGAATATAATATGCGGATGTGCGCGCGCTCGAGGGGAAAGATACACATGTGTGTTTATACAGATACTGTACAATACATGTTCGAGGTAATACAATAACAGCCGACGGTAATATGTTAGATTTACATCATGAAGATGTCATGTCTTAGGACGAATAGTCAAGTCATAACACAAGCTCGAGTTGTTGTTTAAACGCTGATGCACTGCACGAGCTTTTTCATCGAATCATAATCATACTGCAGTACTGTATTATTTTAATAAATCAGGTAATGGTTGATGATGGTGTAGATGAACAGTGCTGGCTGGGCTTTTTGGTAGAGGGCGCCATTTTCTTTCTACCGTCTGTTTTATTGACCGCATCAGAAATACGCATTCATGTAAACTATAATAACATATTATATAAAACAACTCCGATCCTAACTGGACACACACACAATCTCTCTCACACACACACACACACACACACACACACACACACACACACACACACACACACACACAACTCTCACACACACACACACACACACACACACACACACACACACACAATCTCTCACACACACACACGCACACACACAATCTCTCTCTCACACACACACACACACACACACACACACACACACACACACACAATCTCTCTCTCACACACACACACACACACACACACACGACGTGCAGCTGTGACTCTCACACACACACACACACACACACACACACACACACACACACACACACACACACACACACACACAATCTCTCTCTCACACACACACACACACACACACACACACACACACACACACACACACACACAACGCTGCTGCTGTGACTCTCTCTCTCTCACACACACACACACGCACACACACAATCTCTCTCTCTCACACACACACACACACACACACACACACACCACACACACACACACAAAATCTCTCTCTCACACACACACACACACACACACACACACACACACGACGCTGCAGCTGTGACTCTCTCACACACACATACACAATCTCTCACACACACACACACACATAATCTCTCTCACACACACAACGCTGCAGCTGTGACTCTCTCCTCTCTCACACCACACACACACACACACACACACACTCTCTCACCACACACACACACACACACACACACACAACGCTGCTGCTGTGACTCTCTCACACACACACACATATCATAAAAAAAATCATAATATAAATTAAATTGTGAGCACATAAGTTTTTAAAATAGGTTTTAATTATGTTATGGACTCATTATGGTAACTAAATAATAACAAAAGCATAGTGTATAACTGCATAATCTACAATAAACAAAGCTAACAAAATACTTAAAACATTTAGTATTTCTTTACAATAGTCCATCATTTAATTTATCTGTGTAGTTCATTATTTAAGGAAAGCAATTTTTTCTTTATGCAGAATTTTGACCTTTTTTAAGCATTTTAAATCACTAATAATCAAAAACAAACCTGTCTTCGTCAAAGTCAGCTTTATTGTCAATTCTGCCATATGTCATCTGTCATTCTGCTTTGGATAAAAGCATCTGCTAAATGCATAAATGTAAATATGTACCATACAAAAATACAGAGAATTGAAATTGCGTTACTCTCAGACCCTTGGTGCATACAGATAACACTAAACACTGACAGTAGAACGTAAATACAGATAATACAAATCAGATATATACATACACATACATCTATAAAATGCAACCATTACAAATATACAAGTAAGGACAAATAAATATATATATATTTTTTTATAAAATAAAAAGATAATAAAATAGCTTATCAGTCTATTTAAAATCACAAAGCTCAGAGAGCAGTCTTTATTCAAACTGTCAGACGAGGTAGTTGAATGAGATCAGTCCAATGCTGTACAAGGTGACTGGTGCTGGTCACTGTGAGTGTGTGTGTGAAGAGTCAGAGGGTCAGAGTTCAATGGTGCATGGTGCAAAAGAGAGAGGGGGGGAGACGGGAGAGAGTTGAGCTTCCTGACAGCCTGATGTATGAAGCTGTCCTTCAGTCTGCTGGTCCTGGCCTGGAGACTCTGCAGTCTCCTCCCTGATGGTCAGAGTGCTGATTATGTTGAATGCTGAACTGAAGTCTATGAACAGCATTCTGACATACAAGTCTTTTTTGTCCAGATGTGTGAGGGTTCATTCATGATGAGGTGATGTTGTAGGCCTCCGGAGCAGACAGAGGTCCCGCAGCTCTTCGGCGTGTGTGAAGTTTAACTCTAAAAATGTGGTTCTGCCGACGTCAAGCAGAAACTCATGACTGTATGTAGGCTTTAAAACAGATAGACGCAACGAAGACGTAAACTCATAGTAAACTTAACTTACATTGGGTCCTGTTCTTCTCATGAATTCAGGAGACTCAGAATATATTGTCAATATGCACTACGGTTATGATATTAAACTGTCAAAAGTGTCATAACCGTAGCCCAGGTTACAACACGTTTATGTTACGTTTACACGTTTGGAGCTTGACAGAAACAGTCTCCGTTTACTCTCATTATATAGGATTCTTTTGAGCTATGTGTTTTAAGGAATTGGTTCATTTATTCAACTGTTGCCACAATCATGAAACAAACATTGTGTTGTTGTTTATCATTCATTCATATGCTACTCCAGATCCATAATTGTCCTTATGACGTCTCCTGCTGACAGCTCTGAGTTAGATCACTTCTTTATTCCTCACAAATGTCTGCTGTTATTTTATTTTCTCATTGTAAGACAGAAAACAACACGATTAGAGTTAAAATTGAAGCAAAACATCATTAGCCAGCATGAGAAATAAGAGTCATCGTGAAGCACAGACGCTGTTCTGTGACGGTTCGTTCATAATCTGACGATCCAACGGTCTGATGTGGAAAACTCTGGAAACGAGAGCAAGATAGAAAACATGTTTCAGCTGCAATGCTGTGCAAATACAGTTTCAGAGACACCATCAAACAACACAAAGCAGCAGTGGACTGTTGAATATGATGACATGTTAATTATGTGTCACTTTTCTCTTTCTTTCTTTAGTTGGCTCTAAGGTTCGATACTTGCAAGAGTATCACAACCGTGTGCTTCACAATATTTACCCAGTGCCGTCGGGAACAGACATTGCAAATACTCTGAAATACTTTTCCCAAACCCTGCTCAGGTAAGTGCACTACACTGGGAATAGGCGAAACGGTACAGTCTAATGATAGGCAGGCCTAGTTTCATTATTACATGTCATCTATCTAAATCTGAGAACTTCAACAGCCACCGAGACTGTATTATAATCAGATATATGCAGGAACATTTTGGATGAAGTCCTGATTTGAGTTTTGTTTTTGTTCGTCTTTTACATGTCAGTAGCTTTATGAAATACAGTTTTTAGACTGGTATGTGTAAGAGCTCTTCTTCATGTTCACGTGTCAACAGAAACAGTTTAATAAAGATGCATGCGCTCAAAACACACTTGAAGGAGAAAGTGTAGTCGTGTGCATTTGTAATTCCTGTCCTGTTTATGTTTATCAGTGTGTGTGTGTTAAAGGGTCCTTTTGTCTTTAAGAGGTGATAATGATAATGTACTGTCAGTGATATGAAATACTGGATTTGAAATGTTTAGTTTAGATAGAAATGCAGAGTTTTTCTTGTCGAGGATGCATTGTGCAGCTGAACCAGCTCTCATTCCCAGCCAAACAGGGCTGACATGTGTAGCTTTGATAATAGACAGTGTGAGAAATACTACACCATCATGTTGTATGTAACGCACATCCAATACGTTCTCCTCTCCCTCCAAGACCATCAGACCTTAATTACTGCTGAGGTAGAAGTAGACACAAACACCCTCCACATCCCTCCACAAACATGACACATTGCTTTCCAAACCAGCGTATTCCTTTTCCATTACAGTCCCCCAGCCGTAGACTAGAGACATTTCTGTCAGAACTGAAATCCATATGCCTGTCGAACCATTATTTCTCTTCCCCGAAATGATACTGAGGCAGTATCATAATGTATTTACATACAGACATTCTTTTTGACGATGCAATAAACATGTGTTTTAGTCTAAGCTCACATACATGTTTATTACTGGCTGAAGCATGTTTCTGAAGTGTCATCTCTGTATCGTCCTCAAAACTAATTGGGATTGCTCTCATCTCTGACAGCCCCTCCATTGCTCGATATTCCCATACGGCTCTTTGGCCTCCTCACGGGCCCGTGCCGCCCGTCCTCCGGGGAATTGGCCGCTCGGAGGGCGTGGCGCAAGCTCGTTCCTCTGGCGAAGTACGGGGCTGCCACTGAAAACATGCCATTTTTTATATTTTTGCTCCTTGTCACCAGATACACATGAGATGCAGTGATCGTCGCGTGCTTCGCAAGCGCAAGCCTGCTTGAGTTTCGATCCCAACCAAAAGCCAGCTTTACAAATGCATAGATGATGATGATGGCACATCCAAAGCTAATTCCAAAGTCTGTGGAGACACTGCATCCTATGTGGGGAATATCTGGGTTTGGTTCTTTTCTACTTACGCTGTCTCTGTAGAGCCATTTCAATGTAATGTGCTGTTTCTTTGTGTCTTTGTTGTCTCTTTTTTTCCCCTGTTCCCCTCCCTCCCCCCACCCCTCCCTCGGAGCAGCATCTTGTCCCGTACAGGCAGAAAGGAGAGCCAGGAAGCTTCCAATTTGGCCGTGCCCATGACCATGTGTCTTTTTCCTGTGCCATTCCCACTCACCCCATCTCTAAGACCACAAGTCAGTTCCATCAACCCTACAGTTACTCGATCCCTCCTTTACAGCGTTCTGCGGGACGCCCCGGCCGACCGGGGTGGTGCCACCCAGCAGAGTCGGGAGGTTCAGATCTCAGATTACCCCTCACTGGACTATCAGGGGCTCTATGCCACCCTCGTGACCTTGCTTGACCTGGTGCCCCTGCTGCAGCACGGTCAACACGGTGAGACCTGACCGCCGCCTCCTTACCGAAAACACACTTATGAGTATATCAGTGAAAAGAGAAAATTACACTGATTGTAAAACACGTCACTTTAAATAAGAATTGCTGCTGAATGAACGTTGATTTCCAGTCAAACAAATACGCTCAGTCTTCTACGAATAAGTTCCACTACGGCGCACTTGACGTTGGTGCCTGACGTTCACCCAAAAATCATTCTGTCATCGTTTACATGTTGTTTATCAGCTGTGGAACATGAAAGAAGATATTCTGAGAAATTGCCTACTAATATTCTTCACATACACTATATTGCCGAAAGTATTGGCATCCCTTCTAAAGAAAGGTTTGACTACTTTAGTAATCTCCATGAGTACAACTATTAATGTTTAAGCATATAATGATATTCTAGGAAATCTAATTTATAGCAACAGTTTGGACAGAACTCTTTTCTATTGTAACATGACAGTGTTCTGTGTATAAGACAAGATCAAAGAGAAATGATGATTCAGTCAGTGTGGAAGAACTTGACTGGTCTGCAGAAAGCAGCTGAACATCTCTGGTGTGACTTTAAACTCATCACCAAACACCAATGACTTGTACATATGGGTTCAGTCATTTCATACACTTCAAAACTGTTGCAACAGAGGTGGAAATACTATTTTTAAGTACATTAATTATGTTTACATCTTTGTTGCAACAGTTTGGAAGTGCCTTTTTCTCTTCTAAAGAAGGGGTGCCAGTACTTTTGTCCATATAATGAATGTACAAGTCATTAGTGTTTGGTGATGAGTTTGGGGCTCATTTAAAGTCACACCAGAGGTGTTCAGCTGCTTTCTGCAGACCAGTCAAGTTCTTCCACACTGACTGAATCATCATTTCTCTTTGATTCTTGTCTTATACACAGAGACACTGTCATGTTAGAATAGAAAAGAGTCCGGTCCAAACTGTTGCTATAACATTAGATTTCCTAGAATATCATTATATGCTTAAACATTAAGATTTGTACTCATGGAAATTACTAAAGTAGTCAAACCTTTCATTATAAGGGGTGCCAATACTTTTGGCAATATAGAGTATCTTCAGAAAAAGGAAAGTCCTTCTGCTTTGGAAGCACGTGAGAGGAATAAATGCCGACATAATTACTATTTTTTGGTGAACTCTGATCTCTTTGAGATCCTCTGAGTGTCTCTCACGAAATGAAGAGAATCTAAAATTGCTGCGGTTTAGCCAATATTTGACCATTTTGGGATTATCGGCAGGAATCGCTCATTCCGTCTAGTGGTAGTTTTCAATAAAACAGGTTCATTACCTGACAGCTGTCAGCCAGCTTTATATAAATAAACTTTGCTTTTGTGTCACTCATAAAGAGCTTTGACTGGATAACAATGCTATCAACTTACAGTAACATATATTAGGCTAGTATTTCATTATGGATCTATTCTGAAGAAAACACAAAGCTTTAAATGTTATCGTACTGTTCAGAGATGAATCTAAAGGGGACATGGTGCTGATTTGTTCATCTGCTTGTCTTTTAGATCTGGGACAGGCCATATTTTACACCACAACATGCCTTCTGCCTTTCCTTAGTGATGATATTCTCAGCACTTTACCCTACACCATGATCTCCACTTTAGCCACCTTCCCTCCTTTCCTGCACAAGGACATCATAGAGTACCTGAGCACATCATTCCTGCCCATGGCCATTTGTGAGTATCCTAACTGTGTTTGTGTGAATATGAGAGATGTTTATTCAAAGTAACATATCTCAAAGTATTTCAGCAACCACTTTGTGCTTCCAGTAGAGCACACGGCTGGTTTGATTATCAGCAAGCACTAATAAATGCAACAATATGTGACAATCGTGCTCTAATTATGTGTTGCAGTGGGTTCGACTCGAAGAGAGGGTGGCGTTCCAGCATATGTCAATCTGTCCGCCTCCTCCATGCTGATGATCGCCATGCAGTACACTTCAAATCCAGGTACATACGCATTGATCAGGCTGCAAGAAAGCTACTTATATAGTCAGTCGCTGATTGTTATTTGTAGAAGTCTCTATATAGTCTGGCTTTTTCAGTACAGTGCTTATTATGGGCTCTAAATGTTTCTTTGGTTGTCTTAAGTGTACCACTGTCAGCTTTTGGAGTGTCTCATGAAATACAAGCAAGAAGTATGGAAGGTAATGCTTCAGCTCTTCATGTATTTTTGGAGGTTTTTCCCAAAGCACTTCTCACTGATCACTGTGTTTTTAAAGGATCTTCTGTACGTCATATCCTACGGCCCGTCCCAAGTCAAACCTCCAGCTGTTCAAATGCTCTTCCATTACTGGCCCAACCTGAAGCCTCCTGGTGCCATCAGTGAGTACAGAGGCCTGCAGTACACAGGTGAGATGCTTGATTCATTTCTCCAAACCACTGCTTTCAAATGATTCGTTTCAATTAACAAAGTCAAAGCAATAACATCAGCACATATTTCTGACATCTCAGCATTGTGGTTTACACATTTGGATGAAGTCATATGTAGGCACGTGCCTGTACTAAGAATTATGCGTTCAGTTATATTAATTAGTTTTTATTGCCATCAATGTTTCATTCAGTGAGTGTGACAGGCTAGTATTGATTAGGTCTTAATTAAGTGTTACTATTTTCAAATAGATGCCGGATTACTTGAGTGTAGTCTTGCTCCCTGAAAAGTGGGAAGCACCTTCAGGTTAGACCTTTGTCTGAAGAGACAACTAGAGTGCGGCAATGAGGTACAGCAGTGGTTTCCAACTAGAGGGTGACACGGGAGTGAATTCTCAAACCTCTCCCGTCCCACTCCCACAAAAATTAATCTCTTCCCGTCCCAATCCCACGAAAAAAACTGGGGGAAACCCACTCCCGTGTTGTTTTTTGTTGTTTTTTGCAGAAATCTGTCAGTTACAGTAAAAATATAGTACAGATCACAGCGTGCCCACCTTATTAGTTGAATAAAAACCCAAAATGTAGTTTTTTGTTATTATATTGAACTGAAAGCCATCTTAGTGTGCACATTTCATGAATCATCCATGCTTAACACACACGTCTTCTATTGTTTTTTTTTTTGACATTTCACTCTCTATAGATATTTTTCAAAGACGGAGTTTCTCGCTCAAGTTCACATGAGACCTAAAGCGCATCCTGTTTGCTTAAAAGTGCAACGTTTCGTTGTTATTCTGAGTGCACACAAATAAACGTAGAGTCTTTATAGATTCGAAAGATGTATTAGGCTACTTTTATCTGTATGACCAAAAATTACGGAGATTTTAAGAGCAAGTGAGCGCACCGGAGCCTGTCCTGCAGCAAAAGCGCTTCCACTCTCCACACAAACACTTCAATAGCGCACATTGCTCTAGGTTAACATCATATTGAGCGGCCATGTAAAGTTGCTACTACATACATCTTTCAGATGAAAAGCCATATTTGAGATTGATGAATGATAGGTGAGCGTTTGGATGTCCTGCCCGAGTGTATTACCACATAGACCAGCCGTTAACAATCTGTCCATCACGGACTGCGTCATTCACTGAACCAGCCACACCAAAGCAAACAGGAGGAGAGCATAAAGAGACAGGGCAACTAGAATTGAGTTCAGAATTAAAATATTCAGTTTATAGTTTATTTATATAAAAGGTATATTTGTGTGTAAAGTTGGGTATCATTACTATTCCTGGTCCCGCCCACCCCCGATTAAATTTTTTCCTGTCCCGTCCCAATCACATGATTCGTAGCGATTTTGTTTCCCATTCCGTGACCCGTGGGATTCCCGAAAAAATGTCAGCCTCTATTTCCAACCACGTTCCCAGAGCCCCCCCCCCCCCCCCCCAGATCATCAGCTCATTAGTAGAGACTCCAAGACCTGAACTGGATGTGTCAGACAAAGGAGAGAGAAAAAATGTGAACTGTTCGGGGGCCTCTAGGAACGTGGTTGGGAAACACTGAGGTACAGCCTTTTGTTTCCACTTTTTACAGTCAAGTAACCTGAGATGTTCCCTATCAAAAGTTACACTCGATGCTAGATTTCATAACACTAATGGGAATGGGAATACCAACGCCGGCACACTGGAAAGTATCTGAACCCCTCAAGGTTGTGTAGAGTGTGCACACAAACATTGTACAGGTCACAGATATAACCTTGGGATGTTGACTCAAGTACACGAGAGACCAGAGTAACATGAACATCTAAACTACAGAACCTGATGAACATGTGCGGGGAGGACCAGACTGCTGCTTCACATACTTGTTGCAAGGGGGCACCTCTTGCCGGAGTCTTGGAGTATTAAACACCCCTTAGTAGAGTGGGTCCTTACTCATGGAGGTGAAGGGTGAAGCTTGACCATGCCCCTCATAGGCTAGGGCAATGACATCCCTAACCCAGTATGACATTGTTTGCCTAGCGGCAGCCATCCCCCTGTTGCGGCTCCCATAACAAATGAAAAGATGCGCCAACTTAAGCCACTGGCTAGCGCAGTGGACATAAATCTGAAGGGCATGGACTGGACACAGTAAGTGAAGTCTTTCCTGATCTAGCGTAATAAATAGCGGAGGACAGAAGGCTTCAAGAATGACTGGATGCATGGTCGAGAATTGAACTTCAGGAAGATAATCAGAGCGAGGGTACAAAATAGTCCAAAGGCAAAATCGAAGCAAGACGGCAAAAATCCCCAATTCTCTTTAGAGAAGTAATAGCCATGAGAAAAACTTTACAGTCAGAAGCTTGACAGTCGATAACTCTAGTTGTTCAAAAGTCCCAACCAGAACCTCAAGCACTACACCAGAAGTCCCAGAAGTCACTCTGCCAGGTGGCCTCAGCCGCTTAGCTTCACAAATAAAGTGAGCGACTAGAGAGTGTTTCTCTACAGGGTTCCAGTCAATCAGATCAAGCTGAAAGGGCAGCCACATGGACTCTGAGAGTAGCAGGACATGCGCCTACAGACAGTCGTTCAGGAACTCCAGCACTGAAACTACTTGGCAGTGGACTGAGTCTGCACAGTGGATCTTTCAAAAACACAACATTTGCAGCCATAACTTCTTCTAGTGAAGGGAGCCCTAGCACTTAGACTAGTATCCACTGCACCAGCAAAAAGAACAGAATCTCTTAGTTGGTTTCAATGCTTGGGCCAGGGTTGAAATATCGCTTCATGCCTGAGATAAAAGGTCTCTCCTGATCAGAATCACCCACAGTTATAGAGGAGGGATAATAGTTTTGGGAACCAAACCAATTTTGGTCAACCAACAAGGTTCTATCAGCAAGAGGCAAGACCCTTGTTGACGAACCTTGGCCTGGACTGCCAGGGGCAGGGTGAACACAGTCTGGTTACAAATGGGCCATCGTGCCCAGATCCAAGGGATCTGGAGGAGTTAGAGAGAAGTAGAGAGGACTTTCTGCTGTCTTCTGCAAGGTAAAGAGATCCACCTCTGCTTCTTAAAATGTTTCCCCAAATTTTATTGAATACTTCGAGGTGGAGTTTCTATTCCCTGTGTGTCACAGCAAGTCTGCTCCCACATCAATATGCCCTGGAATGTAAATCAGGAACAGGAATTTGTCCAAAAGAGAACCTGCTGTGTGAACCTATTCAGGTGGCGCAAACACAAAAGAAAGGGTATGAAGTGTGTAGCATGTAACTCTTATCTGCCCCTGGGATTGGCCCTGGATGAAATCCCCTGGCTCTGAGCCACAACTGAAACGTCTCATATGCACATGGCTTTTATCACCGTTGATGGAGCTGCCATGACACCTACAAGCAACCGTTCTTGACCTAGCCTGATGTATTTAATTGGGTTTAGAATGGATTCAACACGTGCAGGAGACAGCTATGCCCGCATATGACCCTTAGGTTAGGAACTAAGATAAGCGAGGACCACATCCCAGTGTCGAAGTGCGATCTCTTGAAACTGAGCCGTCTATGAAATTTTAAATGCAGATGCTTTGGAGTTGCAAAGCAGCAAGTGCTGCCTCCATATATTTCATTAATATGCGAGGTGACAAGGCTAGGCCAAACGGAAGAGCTTTTGAGCCCAAAAGTGAACCTCAGCAACTTCCGGTTTTCTGACTAAATTTCTATATCAAAGTATGCGTCTTGAGATCGATTATCACAAACTAATCCCTGGATTGGATTTGAGATACAATTATTTTGATTGTTAGCATTTTGAACTTGTATGTACTGAAAAAGGATCTAAAATTGGATGCAACCCCCCATCTTTCTTGGGAACCAAAAAGTACCGACTGTAATAGCCCTTCTCTCTGACTGGGAGCGGGACATGTTCTATGGCCCCTTAGTCCAGCAGAATTTGCAACTTGTGTCAACAAATGCTCTGGTTTCATTGTAGTGGAGACCATTTTGCAGCAACGCAAACATGATATGCAAAGTGTATCCTTAATCCTATTATTACAGTCCTTATGACCCAAGGACAGATATTTGGCAGTAGTTTCCACACTCCCAACTTCTCTGAAAGGGACACTAGTTTTAACAATTTGTTTTGCTGGGGGGGGAGGGGGTGTATTAAATGTTTGGTGTCAACGCTGGTGGTGGTCAGAGATTGGACACCGATCCCTTGAGGTTACCAGGAAGGAGCTCTTGTCTACATATGATTGTATTAGCATACAAATTGAGAGATTGGTTCACTGATTGACTGAGAGTTTGACTGGAGATGCAACTGTCCAATCTGATTCAGTCTGATTTGGTGAACTGGTTGAAAGATTCACAGAAAATAAATGTTCAAAATAACGATATGTTTACAGACTGCTCCAGTGGCTTGAGACAGACATGCTCCTGAAATGAACACATTATTTGTCTGTTTTGCTCTTTATATCCCAGCCTGGAACCCCATTCACTGCCAGCACCTCGAGTGTCAGAACTCTATTAATAAGCCAGCGGTGAAGGTACTGTAATCTCTGAGATTCTTTCATGTACAATGGTTTTGTTGTTGTCTAGTCAAAAATTATTTTGAGGGAGTTTTTAGGGAGCAAACATTTCACTGCACTGCGAGGATTTTGCAATTGAGACAAGAACTTCAAAATAAAAACATACAAATGCACACAATATACCCCATATACGAATGTCCTGATTCGTTGTTTTTATCCCTGCACGTATTCGCTCCGTGTAGTCAAACATAGAAGCAGAGCAGGAAGCTGTAACTCAATTGCTGTAACTCAATTACCAGGAGCTCATGATGACCCTGTTACCGCTCGAGATATTGAGATCCGTGCATGCACAATATGCTGTTTATTTTAGAAGATGTTAAAACCAACAATGTGAAGTCAGATATGGTAAAGAGATGTTAAATAATTATTATGAAACCCGAAATGATGGCTATAATAATACAGTGAAACGTATGGTCTAAAAAACAGCTTCTGTTGTATTCGTAGTTGAATACATTGTTGATTATTGTCAATATGACATGTGTTTGAGGGTCCGGTGGTTGTGTGATTGTGACTGTGGCTCTGTCCTGCTTTCAGATGTGTATTGATCCAACACTCTCGGTCGCACTGGGGGACAAACCTCCACCCTTATACATCTGTGAGGAGTGCAGCCAAAGGATCGCTGGGTAAGCTGCATTAGTTCAGCATTGCGTGTCTGCAGTGAATATCCAGAATCATCTACTCAGCCTTCAGCTCATTTTAATCTCATCTTAAAGGGGTCTTGACACCATTAAGTCCATTCGTTATCTCGTAATTGCGTTTAGTGAGGAAAGCCCACATTTTTTGGTTTATTTGGCTCATCTCACTTAGACAATCTTTCCTATATAAAAAAGAGAAAGAACAAAATAGTTTAGAGAGACGGGAACAGGGCTGGAAATGACGTCGAGTCGGGACTATTGCGCTGTGTTTTTTTGTTTAATGATGCTTCAAGTATAATGCTAAATTATATCAGTTGATTAGACTTTAATGCTTAAAACTGGTCCGTATGCATCCGCTCTTGATGCTTTGCATCTGGTCTCATCTGATTCTGCATGACCCCTTTATATACATTTATATCAGGCTGGGAAAGAGGATCAGTCTGTTTTCATGTTTGTGTAACCTGAACTTCTGTGATCTTTCACAGCGATCATGCTGAGTGGCTTGTTGATGTGCTTTTACCACAAGGTCAGTGACACTTACTCATTTTAAAACTGCACACACTCATGTATTTACTTAAAGGAACAGTTCACCCAAACATTATCATTTACTATAAGCTTTAATTTGATATGATTGAGTGCGTTAGGTATCAGTCAACGCGTGTTACAGCATTTAGATTAATGTTATAATAATATAATAAATTAATAATAATGTAAATGTACTCTTGAAATGCTAAAATTATTTAGTATTTGCAGAAAAAAACATTACCCCAGTTGAATAAATGCTGTAAAAGCAATACATTTCTAGTAAAGCTAACATGTGTTATCTTCTTCTTGTCTTGTGTTATACCCCTCATGATCTCTTCCTAACAGCTGAGATTTCTGCTATATGTCAGAAG
>QVTF01013884.1:0-10000 GCA_003573665.1 Oxygymnocypris stewartii | reverse complement strand
TTTGACTTTATATTCGAACTCAATCGCAGTGATTCAGTCCAACTGTACGTTGTTTGTGAGATCTTAGAGTAAGAGGTCCTTGATGTTGTCAGATGGTGAATAAAGGTAGTTAAGATGCACGTCCCGTCACCATCCATGGTTACCTGAATCAGCTCAGTGACGTGTCAAACGCTTTTCCTGCGAGAACAGCACTGACCTGATTAAAAATATCATTTCTCAGGTTGCTCTCACAGACCAGACGGCTGATTATGTGGGGCATCAGACTGGGACTGACTGAGAGGAAAGTGGGTTTTTTGTTCTGAAATGGCTCTAAAGCTTCAAAATTATGACTGTGAATCTCTGGGTAAACAGCGAATCGATTCCATTCACGATTCATAGGGTTTCGATTCGATTCAAAATGATTTTTGCAAATTCAGAACGATTTGATCCGAGACAATTCACAATTAAATTCTATGCAATTCAGTGAACAATTTGATTCTGCATTCTATAAATGCTTAGTCTGGGGCAAATTACAGAGAAAAACAATGTTAGTTTAATGATGGTATGGCATGACATATGGCATATGTAGAAATATACCCTTGTAAAAATGTCATATAGTTGAAAAACATTTATTTCAAACTAAGTATAGTTTTTTTTTTACATATTACTGACATACTGTATCGCTGTAATGCGCATTTCTAAATCTTAATAATACGAATAGAATAATAGATATAAGAATAAGAATATTGCTTAAATCTTAATATTAATCCAAAAATGTTGATGAGGATTGTGGGATCTTTGAATAACATCAATCTTTAAATGCAAGATACACTCACCGGCCACTTTATTAGGTACATCTTGCTAGTACCGGGTTAGACTCGCTTTTGTCTTCAGAACTGCTTTAATTCTTCGTGGCATAGATTCAACAAGGTGTTGGAAACATTGCTCAGAGATTTTGGTCCATATTGATATGATAGCATCACACAGTTTCTGCAGATTTGTCGTCTGCACATCCATGATGAGAATCTCTCGTTCCACCACATCCCAAAGCTGCTCTATTGGATTGAGATCTGGTGACTGTGGAGGTCATTTGAGTAAAGTGAACTCATCATGTTCAAGAAACCAGTCTGAGATGATTTGAGCTTTGTGACACGGTGCATTATCCTGCTGGAAGTACATCAGAAGATGGTACACTGTAGTCATAAAGGATGGACATGATCAGCAACAATACTCAGGTACACTGTGGTGTTTAAACGATGCTCAATTGGTACTAATGGACCCAAAGTGTGCCAAGAAAATACCCCCCACACCATTACACCAGCAGCCTGAACCGTTGAGACAAGGAAGGATGGATCCATGCTTTCATGTTCTTTACACCAAATTCTGACCCGACATCTGAATGTTGCAGCAGAAATCGAGACTCATCAGACCAGTTTTTACAATCTTCTATTGTCCAATTTTGGCGAGCCTGTGTGACATGATGCTAGGGTGTTCTGGCTGGTTGCTAGGGTGTTCTGGCTGGTTGCTAGGGTGTTCTGGCTGGTTACTAAGGCATTGTTCGGGTGTTTTTGATAGTGCTTTGTTAAGGGGTTGATACAGTGTCTGTGTGGTTTCTCTGGGATTCTGTGTGGTTTACAGACAGTATTAATCGTTCCAGCTCTTCTCCTTCAGAGCCGTATCTGTATTTCTCTGCTGGATGCGTGTGATTTTGAGCGTGTGTAAACACTGGTTGCGTAAGAACAGGAGCTGAAGGCAGGAGCTTTATTTAGCATCTGAACACAAACACAGGCAGTGATACGGCTGATGGAGTTCGACTGTTCTCATCTTCAGCTGATGTTCTTCACACAGCATCGTATGGCTCAGACGTTGCTCTTTCAGAGCTCATGAGACTCCGTTAGTGTCTCCTGAACTAAACTTGCTTTGAAGACATAAAGATAACAACGCTATCAAATGAATGGGAAGCAGCTCAGATCATTTCTTGGATTAATTAGTTGAGAAATCTGTAAAATAATATTGAGGTCTCTGAGTGTATCTTAACGAATCTGAGCAGGTTTGAGATATTATCAATACATTTTCTCAATGCAGATGGCCATCAAACCCAAACAGTGCCCAATATTAAAAAATATTAAAATGTTGCAGTGTTACTTTAGTGTTATTGATATACCATTATAGTATTTATTAATATTTTGAATTAGTTTTTTATAAAAAAACATATTTTACTCTATTGATACCATGCAATGTTTTTAGTATTATAAATTATAGTATTTATTTATTAATATTTTGATATTAAATAGTATTTCATAATATATTTACATTTTATATTTTCAGTTTTAATTTTAATTTTGGTTTACGTTTAATCATTGTGGTATATGCTTTTGTCATTTTTATTAGTTTTTTCAAACTTTATGTTAATCTCAGTTTTATTAATTCAGGTTAAACTTATTTATTTCAGTTATCTGGCAAGGTAACATTTCTACATTTCATTTTTTAAGTTTATGTAATTCATCAAATGCTTAAATATATAAATATTTATTATATTTTATTTATTTATTTTTTATTAACATTTTTCTTTTTTATTAACAATAACAACACTGATACAATGCATTTTTGTTGATTTACTATTGTAATAATGCACCTTGGATATTTGAATATAATGTATTATTGTTTTGCTATCAGATCCCACCCTGTTCTGTGGTATTTGAGCTTCGTATGTAGCTGAGTTTTTACTGTATTTGATAGGAGTGTTTGTACACATTGGACATGATTAATGCTATTAGATCCAGTTGAGTTTCAGCTGGTTCAGTGGTTGTTGGACTCTGATCAGAAGTCAGAAGGCTTGATTTCGCAGTGAAAGAGGAGAGTTGTCATTAAATGTTTTATTTGGCTGGTCTAGACTTGGTGTGCTTTAAAGTGCTCTTGATTTACGCACATGTTTAAGTGCATTTCTCTATAACTCTGTTGGTGCTGTTATGAAGCAGTAAGCAGGCTGGCTCTAGCTGATGATTAATCTCTCAGACTCAACATTAGACTGAAGTGAAGCTGACCTGTTCAACATACGTTTTAATACGCTAATGTGAATATAAAACATTGAACTATAATGCTGTTGATCATTTTATTACATTAGGAGTGCGTTCTTATGTAAATTACATTTAATGAACCATTATGTGAGCAAACACTTTTAGTATCAGACGGTTCTGGTGTGTGTTGTGTGTGTGTGTGTGTGTGTGTGTGTGTGTGTGTGTGTGTGTGTTGTGTGTGTTGTGTGTCTGTGTGTGTGTGTGGTGTGTGTGTGTGTGGGTGGGTGTCGTGTGTGAGTTGTTTGTCTGTGTGTGTGTGTGTGGGTGGTGTGTGTGTGTGTGTGTGTATCATTCTCTCTGTCTGTTTGTCATTATTAGTTTTTTGTTCGTTCATTCGTGTGTTGTATTATTCTCTATACTATCTATCTATCTTTGTTTGTTCTATTGTTAATTTAACATTCTATCATTCTGTCTATCATTTGTTTGTTTGTTTGTTATTTGTTTGTTTGTTCGTTCATTCATTCATCCATCCATCCATCCATCCATCCATCCATCCATCCATCCATCGTTATGTTTATCTATATATATTTCTGTCTGTGTGCCTGTCTATCAGTTTTGTTTGTTTGTTTATTTGTTCATTCTGTTGTCCATTCTATCATTCTCTCAATCTTTCAGATATCATTCTATCATTAAATGTCTTAGTGTGTCTAAAGACGGAGACTGAGAGTCCTTGAGAGTTGTTTTCTGTCTCTGTCGGTCTGATCCACCGGTGGGCAGAAGCCAGCCGTAATCTCTGCGTCTGATTGGCCGCCGCTCACGTCCAGGTGACCAGAGAGATTGAGAGTTTGTCAGGGCAGCAGATTAGTTCCTGCTGTCAATCCGATTGAGCGCTGATCCGACTGCAAATAGAAACGAGAAGTCCAGCCGCAGGGACTGAGCGTCCGAGGTCTGTATGTGTGACGTTTATATCTTCATACATACAGTCAAGCCAAAACCTATTTAGACATCTTCAATATTTAATACAATATGACAAGAACTCAGGTAAACCGTGTCAGAACAAATTCATCTTGATGATGTCAGATAACTTGATAGAAAGGTATGAAATGAATTCGGTTGAATAGCTGTTATATTTAAGAACACACTTAGATAAGACCAGTTTCGCTCAACCAAATGCTTCATTTTGTTCAGTTTGGGATGTAAAAAGCCAAAGATGATCAGGTCAAAGTGTCTGATATTTTTTGATCCTACATTTGGCTGTAGTCGACTGTATGAAGAGTTTTTGGGTGTAATATGTCACAGTTCACTTTATTTTGCAATCCTCACTTACGTTTATGAACTATAGTCCTGCACCCACTGTAGTAAACAAATATCAAAACTGGTATCTGATTATTTTTGGTTTGGCTGTAATATGACAATGCAACACTGCGTGCGTGAACTCTATCAGCACCTCTTTGATTAAAACAGGCTCGTAACTTTCTTAGATTGTTCCTTAAGCGCGTTTAGGATGCTGTGTTGCAGTTTGAGGATGTTTTTGTTCAGTTTGAGGATGTTTTTGACATTAGTTTGACATTCACCCGGTTCATTATCTCGTCTCGTATTATATGTTCATACAGCGTCTCTTTAATCGATCGCCTCCAGCGCCGAATCGTCCATCACCGTCAGTACTCTGCAGTCCTGTGAGAATATGATGATTTAAGGTTAAATGAAGTATAACTGAGCTAGTATGATTTGATTTGAATCTTCATGTGTTCATACCGAGGCAGGTTCCCTCTGGCTCTCGTGATGACTGAGTTTAATGCGTTCAGACAGTTTGTGGCCTGATCTGTTTTTCTCCTGATGTTTCAGGGTTGAACTGATTCACTGTTTCTGGGCAGAAATCACTCGTCTAAACACATTTACAGTAGTTGCATCTACTGTCTAGTGACTTTTGGTTTTAAATCATGTGTAAGAACTTTCATTTATGTCAGATTTACATTCAGTTATCCGAAACAGTGGCAACAAACTGCAAAAATCTCTTCATATTTTGTAATAATTAGTGATATATATATATGCATAAAGTATATATATTTTGTCTTGTTTTTAAAAATCTAAATTTTTACATGAATTGTTCAAATCTTCAAAATCTTCATCTTTAAATGTTTATTTTCTAGTCCCTATTTTTGCCGTTTAAAATAATATTTAACTGCAATTGGCCTTAAACCGCAAACATTATAATCTCGATCTGTGTTATTGTGTTCCTGAATTATTCCTAAGCATAATAATAATTACTAGATTTTTTTGTTTTGTTTCAGCATTATATATATCCTTATATATATATATATAGATATATATATATATATATATATACATATGTCTCTATGTATATTTTGTCTAAGTATAAAAAATGCATTATTTTCTTCCTTATTGCAGCCATTTTTGCCATTTAAAAGTATATTGCATGAAAACAGGATCACATTTCATTCAAAAATGATAAATAGTAAGACTTACCAAATACTGTAAAGATGATACACAATGTAATGATGGTTTTATGGATGTCTCATCATGTCTGCTTTTATTCTTCTTACTTCATGCACCATACAGCCAGTCATTTGTAGATCTGAAGATCATAAAAGGAAACATGCCATCATTCAGTACCTGCTCTTTAAGTATTACGCGTATTAAAGCAGTCACTCAAGTCTTTTGAAGGACCTGCATTGAAATCCTCATTCACACAGGAACGTAACGCGTCGTGAGCAGTTGAATCTCAAACAGTCTGTTGGCTTTCTCCCACAATGCTCATGGTGAGATCCAGTCTGTCACGGGACCAAACTAGACCATATACTCCGCTTTTATTCTTCACAAACAAGCATCCAGTATGCAGGACACGTTTTATTGAGGTTTTCTTGACATCTGGCGACAGTCTGTGTGTTTGATTTGTCATTTGAGGGAAGATTTTCTCTCAGCTCTGAATACATCCAGTCATCATAGAAGTATGTGCTTTCTGTAAAGTGACGTCATATTTCTGTCATGTGTCTGTGTGTGTGTGTGTGTGTGTGTGTGTGTGTGTGTGTGTGTGTATGTGTGTGTGTGTGTGTGTGTGGTGTGTGTGTGTGTCTGTGTGTGTTGGTGTGTTGTGTGTGGTTGTGTGTGTGTGTGTGTTGTGGTGGTGTGTGTGGTGTTGTGTTGTGTTGTGTGTGTGTGTGTATGTGTCTGTTGTGTGTGTTGTGTGTGTGTGTGTGTGTGTGTGTGTGTGTGTGTGTGTGTGTCTGTGTGTGTGTGTCTGTGTGTGTCTGTGTCTGTGTGGTGTGTGTGTGTGGTCTGTGTGTGTCTGTGGTGTGTCTGTGTCTGTCTGTGTCTGTGTGTGTGTTGTGTGTGTGTGTATGTGTGTGTCTGTGTGTGTATGTGTGTGTTGTGTGTGTGGTGTGTTGTCGGGTGTGTGTGACTGTGTGTGTGTGTGTGTGGTTGTGTGTGTGGTGTGTGTGTGTGTTGTGTGTGTGTGTGTGTGTGTGCGTGCTGTGCGTGCGTGTGCGTGTGTGTGTGCGTCTGCGTCTGCGTGCATGTGGGTGTGATGTTATTGGCGCTGACAGTGTGAATGTGAGATTCATTGGTTCGAGACCCTCGGCACCAGTGTTTCGTGAGTCATCTAATCAGCTTTGACGTGTTGTTGTTTGTTAAAAACAAATGTCCTTATCTTTGGGTTTTTTAATGCGTGGGTGATGCAATATTCAAGGATTCAGGTTTCATGTTTTCAGTCAATTCTTTGTTGGCACAAATGTGATTACAATTGATTTGGCTCTTTTTTTAAAGCCGTTGTTTTGGCAAACACTGGTGTCTAATGTCTGCATTGTATTCTGGGATTTCGTGTGTGATATTTCAGGAGATAAAACCCTGCACTTTCAGATCAGACACTTCTAAAATGAGCTGTAATTTCTGCGTCTGGCTCAGGCAAACACCTCCGCATTTGGTCGTGAAGTGTGAAAATGTAGTAACACTCTCTGTAGTAAATGGGTTTCCGTGGTAAATGCTTGGCGAGGATGTTTAGCAGTGTTTGGGCTCTGGTTCTGGAGTGTGTGAGAGGCAGAAGTGGTTTTCTCAGCATGTTTGGATGTATTTATGCTCTCGCAGTCAATGTCATGTGTTTCCTCTGCTCTCATTATCTGCTCCTCAAG
Organism: Oxygymnocypris stewartii; assembly: GCA_003573665.1. NCBI lineage: Eukaryota > Metazoa > Chordata > Actinopteri > Cypriniformes > Cyprinidae > Oxygymnocypris > Oxygymnocypris stewartii. The sequence goes on along the minus strand of QVTF01013884.1, from coordinate 2,856 downwards.
CATGCGCTCCACGAGAGACCATGAGCCAGCAATACTGCATCTGCTCCCAAAACACACACACACTCGACACACACGCACACGCACACGCACGCACGCACACACACACACACATGCACGCACGCACACATGCACGCGCGCGCATACACGCACAACACGCATGCACGCACACACACACTCGCACACACACGCACACGCATGCACGCGCACACACACACATGCACGCGCGCGCACACACATGCACGCACGCACACACATGCAAACACACACATGCACGCGCGCGCACACACATACACGCACACACACACACACACACACACACGCATGCACGCGCGCACACACACATGCACGCGCACACACACACACACACACACACACACACACACACACACGAGAGTCACACACACACACCACATGCACGCGCGCGCGCACACACACACACGCATGCACGCACGCACGCACGCACATGCACACACACACGCACGCATACACACGCACACACACACGCACGCACGCACGCACACACACACACACCACACACACACAGAGGATATTCTTGATCTCACAAAATCTGTCAAGAATATGTCCATGTCGCGTTTAACCCTAAAATCAAAAAAAAAAAAAAGATCATATATATAATTTTCGTCATGCAAAATGTTTTATATATATATATATATATATATATTTGAAGAGTTCAGTTGCAAAACTGATAACTCCATATTTTTTTTATTATGTGCATTCCAAGTAATATTCATATATATATATATTAACATACTATATATAATATAAATATAACACAAATGTATTGGTCTCAAAATAAGCAGTACTGTCTTTATGCAAAACATGTTTTTTATTTATTTTATTTTGCTTGTGTGCTATAAATATGAGCTGGCCATGTGTTGATGAGATTCATCCGTGTCCCAGGATGCAATGATGTCTTTTTTCAGCGCTGTATTGCTGCTCTAATTCCCCGATATTACATTGTCTCGCTCCTCTCGGGTGTAAAGCAGGTCAGGTCTCATTTGTGTTCTGTTATCTTGCCTTAATTCCACGGGCTGAGGAATGATTGACAGGTCAACTTGCCTGTAGCTCCGCCCCCTCCCCGGAGTCTTGAACGTGTTTAAGAAAAGCACTCTTCGAGCTCAGAGCTGCAGACTCCCGCCGTTTGTCCTTCAACTGATATTCACACATTCACCAGTGTGTGTTCAGAATAGCATACGCCTCGTACTAGTTCTGCAGGATTGTCTGTTGCATACAGTGATGTATTATAGTTCCCAAAATGTGGTTTACACTGTTAGGGTTAATGTATCTATGTGATGGCTGAACTGGATGTAATATAAAGCATGATAAAAAAAAAAATCAAATTTATTATTTAAATAGACTGCCTTAAGACATTTTACAGAACTGCATAAAAATGTAAAATTATCATTTTTTTTAATGAATCAGACTCAAGAGAATCAGCGGTCGTTGTTGCATCCTGGTATTTTGCATACTCTTTTTTTGTGCAGTAATCATTATAAACACTTGCTCACAATATAGGCTGTTATTAGGTTTTATTTGTATTGTTTTATTAGCAAATCATTTTTTTTAAATGATCAGCATTTGTCATAATGTCTCTTTTCTTCCTCTCCTCATTTCAGACGCTGCTCTGAAGAAGACCACATAACTGAGGTGAAGCATCATTTATTATCTGTATATCAGTGTTACTTAATGCAGTCTTGAGAAGAGTTAAGCATTCAAGTGTTTGGAAAATGTTATTGATCTGAGGGTTCAGAAATTGAGATTTAAAGAAGTAATTCTCCTGAAAATATGCTTAGGCCATCTAAGAAAGAATATGAGTTTGTTTCTTCATTAGAATTGGAGAAATGTAGCATTGCATCAGTGTCTCAGTAATGGATGCTCTGTAGTGAATGGGTGCCGTCAGAATGAGAGTCTGATAAAAACATCACAATAATCCACACCACTCCAGTCCATCAGTTAACATCTGGAAAAGACTAAAGCTGAAACAAGTCCATCATTAAGATGTTTAAACTCTCATTTTTGGCTAAAATAGTCCATAATCCATAATAATGCTTCCTCCAGTGAAAGTGTTTTGGTCTGAATCAGGTGAGAAATCTGCTCAGATCAAGCACCGTTTACAAGCCAAAACAGCTCTAAACGAATATATGTCTGGATGTTAACTGATGGACTGGAGTGGTGTGGATTATTGTGATGTTTTTATCAGACTCTCATTCTGACGGCACTCATTCACTGCAGAGCATCCATTGATTAACAAGAGATGAAATGCTACAATTCATAAACAAAAAAATGTAAACTAAATGTTCTTTTTTGGTTTAACTATTTCTTTATGGTTAATTGAAGTGTCAACTTGATCTCAAATGTTTCTCCTAAAACTAAATAAAAGACATGAAATAGACACAAATGAATCATACAGTAATATTATAGAGTTATACGATGCATGTGGACAGCAGATTAACCTCTTTTCTGTCTATGAGAAACAATTGAGACTCATTAATGCGATCTCATTAGTGATGGTTCTTCTTCTCAGATGCCGTCGTCCTCGTGTCCCTCCAGCTCCGGCCCTGGCCTTGATAAGAAGATCGGTCACAGGCGGGTCGATGCATCCGGTGAAACCACCTACAAGAAGGTGCGTCTTCAGTCACACATCAGCTTCACCGTGTCTCAATCTCAATCACAATATCAGTCATCTTTTACTTCAGGCTGTTGACACATACAGTGTGCTCCATGCTGGACATCTGCGATTGTTTTCCATTTCATTCTGGAAATCATCAGACAGCTTTAGGATTTTGAAAATGACTTCATTGCATATTGCATATACACATACAGTATATATTACAT
>QVTF01013883.1:0-10565 GCA_003573665.1 Oxygymnocypris stewartii | reverse complement strand
ACATTTATAATGCTGCAAAATAGTATAAAGATGCATGTTATACACACAGTTTAAAAAATGATTTGGGTTTATTTAAGCACGTTAGATGTTAAATCTAGTTGCATTAAATAGAAATACACCACTCTTTCAAAAGGTTGGGGTTAAATTCATTGAAGGAAAGCTGAAAAAATTCATACTTTTATTTAGCAAAATATTATTTAATTGTTTAAAATGGACATTTATAATGTTACAAAATATTTTCATTCAAAATAAATGCTGTTCTTTTAAACTTCCTGTTGATATTATTTTTTTTTTATCTGTTTCCACATAAATATTAAGCAGCACAGCTGTTTTGAACACCGATAATAAGAAACGTTTCATGAGCATCACATCAACGTATTAGCATGATTTCTGAAGGATCATCTGACACTGCTGAAAATTCACAGAAATGTTAAAAGATATTAAAATACAAACACATTATTTTAAATGCAACCTTGTTGAGCATAAGAGACCTATTTCAAAAACATCTTACCTACTTTTGAATGCATATTTCATACTAAAATACATCAGCAAACAACTCATGCTAGATCTTTTCATTACCATTTTAAATGTAAAATAATTTCAGGCTTTTTAAAATGGTTTTTGACTTATTTATTTGTCACAGAATGTATATCATTTAAAAATGTTAAACACAAAAGTATTTAAAAATAACAATAAATGCCACTATTAAATACTTCAAAATTACTTTGTCTAATGCTATGACATACATTTAAAGTGTGACTCAGTTGGGCCACTGTATTATATTACACAACAGAACAAGCTTGTGAGTACTTTTAAAATGCTGTAGTCCAGGATTCAGGAACCAGGCTTAATCTGACCGTGTCCAGTTGAAAACAATGTGTTACCGATCCCGATGTGTACAAGTCACCCCTTTGCTCCGCTGCGAGGAACCACAGGGCCGCTCTCGTCTGTTCGGCCCCATTGTTTGAGCCAATAACAGCACACTGTGCAAATCTCATCAGCCTGTTTCCTGCTTCTGGCTCGTAGCCCTGTTTGTTTTGACAGAGACACAATACATCAGAGAGGATGGGGAAATATTTATCATCCTGCTTTGTTTTACTGTGCCTCAATGTGTTCTGTTCAATCGCATTGCTTTTTCATTTTGTAATCCTTGACACATGAATACAGCCATTTAGTTAAAAGGCTGATTAACTCTTCTGGCGATAAAATGGCATATACGATATAATCTATCATGTTGTTATAGGATTTCACCTGTGATTTAATAATCGGTTTAAGGAATCGCTCACCCAAAAATGAAAGTTGTCATTTACTGTCATCCAATGTTCTGTAAATCACAAAAGAAGATGTTTAGCGGCGTGTTCACGCTGCTCTTGGTCATAGATGAATGAACATGAATGAGAACTGGGGATGATAGAGCTCCAAAAAGGACAATAAAAGCACTAAAGAAGCGCATAAGTGTTTGAAGACATACGATAGCTTTGTGTGAGGGAACATATCATAAATAACTGGTGCGAGTAACAAAAGATGAAATGTTCTTTTGAGAAGATTCTTCATTGAGTCGCATGTGATGAAGACTCTGAGATATCTGCTCTGTAATTCGGTCCCCTAAGGCTCCTTGTGTGATGAGTATACTTCTTTTGTCTTGTGAGAGTGTTTGTTAGTAAGTCTCTGAATTCTCTCTGGATTTCTCATCCTGACCCTGTTTCAATCACTTTAGAAGATTGGGCATCAAGCAGGATTGAGCCTGGGCCGATAGTTATTAGGCCTCCGCAGATACAAGCGTTCTCTGCATTTATATTGCATGGGTGGCATTTTGTTTCTCCCTTTCATCTCTTTCTCTGTCCTGTTTCTCGCTTCTCTCATCCACTGTAGTCACTGTGAGCGATTGATTGCATTGGAGTTTGAGGAGAGAGAGATAAAGCACTTTTACTCGCTTGCATTATTTCAAATTGCTTGATACGTTTAGATGCAAGTCAAAACCGCTTGTATACATTTGTACATGTAAGAAAAAAAGCAACAATGGTTAATATGCACTCATAAATGATATTAATGTCAGTGATTGTGATCCCCTTCACCCTTAAAATTACATACCTTAATGTATTATCTTAAATATATACTTACGCACACACACCACTCACAAGATTGGGTTATTTATTAAAAGGTTATTTATTTATTTATTTTAAAAATCCCTTTTACACACAAAGGCTGCATTTATTTAATCAAAAATACAAATAATAATAATAATATTGTGAAATAACATACAAAATGTAAAATAACTTTTCTTAACATTTTAAACAAAGCTTTCTATTGTAATATATTTCAAATTGTAATTTATTTACTTCTGGGGTTTTTATTTTTCACAGTTATCGGTGTACTGCTTAACATTTTTGTGGAAAGCCATGATACAGTGTTTCAGATTTAATCAGTAGAAGATTGCAAAAGAACTTGAAATCTTTGTCAGCATAATTGTCTTTACTGTCACTTTTAATCAATTGAACACATCCTTGCTGAATAAAAGCTTTAATGGATGGTTATGCACACATTAGAATATTTTAAGACATCATTATTTAATGCAGTTGGAGGGCTGTTAACTGTTATAAAATTGAGTTTAAATTGAATTGAAAATTGAAAGTGATTTAATAATTATGTTTGTAGTAGTCTATGCATTGCTGTTATTTGTTGCTTTTTTGTAATTATTCAATCTTCAAACTTCAGATCTCATATTTAGCCACTTTAAATAATGAAATCAACTTTAAACGTGTGATCTATTGAAAAGCTGGGCTGAGTCTGCTATTTTGAAATATTTACTCAGCTTTTAGTAATAGTTTATGGATGTATGAGGATTGTTTTTACAATTTGACATGTGAGAGTTGATAGGACTGAGTGCATGTGTTTTATGAACATGCATGTGTTTATTTTGCCATCCTTTGTACCTAGAAGTATAGCTTAATTGTTCTTTTGTGACATTTGGGGACATCCTACTTGGAAAAATTACTCATAATAAATGAAATAATTTGAACATTCAAAGTCATATGGTATGTCCCTATTTGCATAGCTAAGTAAACACTTAGCTATGCAATGTGTGTGTGTGTGTGTGTGTGTGTGTGTGTGTGTGTGTGTGTGTGTGTGTGTGTGTGTGTATATGTGTGTGTGTGTGCGTGCGTGCGTGCGTGCGTGCGTGGGTGCGTGTGTGCGCGTGGTTGCGTGCGTGTGTGCGTGCGTGCGTGCGTGCGTGCGTGTGTACACACAGGTAGCAGGCGGTAGGGTTGCAGAGAAGCATGTTACGACTGGTTAAGCTATCAAACACTCATGTGTGTGTATGTGTGTATGTGTTCACATTCTCTCTATTGTAAACATTGGGGTTAATTCCCATGGTAAATGGCAGCTGCAAACCATCTGTACAGTCGTTAATCACAGCCAGTAACTTGCCAAAGCATGGCCACTCTTCTTATTTAAATAGCACTACAGAACAAGAACACACACACACACACACACACACACACACACACACACACACACACACACACACACACACACACACACACACTCACATACTCTGTCTCACAAAGACAATTTACTGTTCCTGGCCGTCTCGGTCCGGCGCTGAGCCAACACTACTGGGTGTTACAGCAACATACATTACTGGATGGATTTTTACTATTCAATTAACTGGTGGTAAATAATGCAAGCCATTTATTTTCTGCAGCGTTCTTCTCAAATCATTAGCACGCATTGCTAACCCAACTGGGTCTATATTGGTCAAAAATGTTGGATTCAAATAGAAGTCTTTTTTGATCAACAAGGTGCATTTATTTGATCAAATATAGAATAAATATTATCTTGAAATGTTATTCAAATTAAAACTTAATTAAAACGTATTACTGTTTTAATATATTTATTCCTGTGATCAAAGCTGAATTTTCAGCATCATTTCTCCAGTCTTCGGTGTCACATGATCTTCAGAAGTAATTCTAATATACTGATTTGCTGTTTAATATTTTTATGGAAATTGTGATACTTATTTTTCAAATCATTTGGAACATTGTAAATGTCTTTACTGTCACAACTTAATGCCTCCTTGCTTGATAAAAATATTGATTTCATTAAAACAAAAAAAGCGTACTGACCCAAAACTTTTGAACCGTAGTGTATACATATAACTCAATAAAATGTATAATTTGTACATATAAAGTGTATATAATGTGAAGAAACTAGTTCTCGTGACCAAAATCATGTTTACTGAGGAATCCCTGCAATGTCAGATCAAAAGACACTTCATCTGCAAAAACTCCTCATATCATCTTTAATCTAAATAATTAAACACATTCAGTTTATCTCAGATTGCTTGTTTTCCACATTTCTTAGAACAGGATCCTCTGCCCGAGTTTCCCAGTACACGGTAAAAGTTCATTTTAATCACCGTGACATTAACAAACAGAAAGAGCCCAATCTAAACAGTATAAATGATGTTCTCATAGGAGCGCTGAGACCACAGGTTTACAGGGAATTCATTAAACTCTGGTTCAGTTTGTCCTATACTTGATGTTTCTATACTGCATCAAAGTCCACCCAGTCAGCATTCTTTTACAGCTCAGGTTGCTGTATAATTCATGAATCTGAGATCTCGCTCTGTGGCCTGCTTCCAGGAAGGACAGGAGAGTTCAAATGCCTGCTGATAAACACTCAGGATACTTAGCACATCATAACTCATATAGACGCGTGCGTATCTGTGTGCATGCTCTAACCTGAGTGTTACAGTAACAGAGAGGGACAGATGGACACCCCTGAAGGTGACTTTTTACACCTGCCAGACAAAGCCGAATCTTTTGTCATATAAAATAGCATGGCTGATCTGGCACATTTGGCCTTCATTTAGAGTGCTATTCCTAGAGGGCAAAAGTCTTGGGATAAATGGATATTTGATGCATATTACACACTAAAAATAACAGCTTCAAACTGATTGTCTGGTTTTATTCCCGTCTTTGTGTGCAGGTTTATCAGTCTGAATCTGAGGAAGAACCGGATACTGGACTTGACAGAGGTCGAGGTTAATGGTATTTAACTTTTCTAACAGATATTATTCTTGGGTTTTGTTTGAAAAACAGAATTTTTTTATGTATTGTATTTTATTTATTTTGGTCTGATTTCAGATGTACACACCCTTTAAAGTGATTAGTTGCTTCACATGTTAGTCAGATGGCCTTTTCTTGCTAGATGTTGCTGACTAGTTGATTATTTCTGTCACTAGTCAATGCCTTGGGTCTCTTTCAACCAGCTTGGATCACGTGCCTCAATTTACACTTGTCCTGTAAATTCATAATAACAAATATAACTAGAGTTTGGCTTTTAATGTGTTTGACCATTTACAAATACGGTAAGTAAATGATTGATTTATTTATGTGTAATGCTGAAGAGTTAACACTTGTTAATATAAGCTCTCCCTGGTGACTATGAAATGAGTCTTTTCTGCATTTTCATGTCTCATGTTGCTCTTGATTATGCACAATCCTTTATATTTGACTACATAAAATATGTCTCTTTCTGGGTTTGTGTTGACTAGTCATGGATCTCGTGACTTCAGTTGTGTTTGTTCTATACCCGCTGACAATGCTTCCCATTGTACATGCATGACGTTTTTCTATAATATAATATAGCAAAATATCTAACTAAATCATTTTGGAATTATGCAAAAGTGGAAATAAAGTAACACTAGGGAATTTTGTGTTTACAAAGCACACTTTAAACAAATTGCAGAGATCTACAATAGTCCTAGATCCAAAATTATTGCAAAATTGCCCTAAAACAAATCAAGTGTTGCCCAGAGTCTGAAATACCTGCATGACACTATTTATGCATAAATCTGGCAGCATGCATTCTGCTGCATGGTATACGGTTTACATAACATTTACATAATTACACACAATTTACATAAATGACACATTGATTCACAGACTAGCCAACTAGTCAAAATAACCAGTCACGAAGGTCCTGCTTCATGTTTAATTAGGCAGTTAAATAAAGCTGAAATTCGCACTAGGCATTATGACAGCTGTCAAAATCTGGATACATAAGACTAGTTGATCAATATTCCGTGTAAACACTAAAAATAAACCTCTGAAATTCAGTGCATCTGTAATACAAATGTCTCAAACTGCATGTGTCAGAGTGGCATGTGACACTTGACCTCTGACCTGCAGCGTGTGAGGTGTCATTCGTTATTTCCTGTGTTGTGTCTCAGTGTAAAACCTACTACACTTTCACGCCTCTCTTTTTGTACAGGTCTACAAACCGTGCACGTCAAGTGCTTTCACCGTGATAAGACGGTGAGAACAGAGGTGCCAGATCAGTTCCCATGACTCCCCTGCAGAACGCCAGCGATGAGTTGCAGTGAACATGACAGTGCGGCGGGTTTGGTCTGTTATTATTGTAACTTCCTGTGGCTAACCACCATGCTGCGGGTGTGCACACACAGACACACAAACCATCAGACACCTGAGATGTCCTGACGACTGATATAACAAACCCGACTAAGCCTTTCGCTTTGGAAGTGTCCATGTTTGAGCAGGCAGAACGTTATCTAATATTTACCACCCATGTTACCTTAGCAAGAAGCAACTAATGCTACAATATTAATATAAACTTACTATTAGTCAAATCAACGTGTTTTTGTATAAACTGAAAACAGCAAGTTGAGAAAACTCAAAGATCTGCTGAAGCTCGTTGCCTTAAACTTTGAAGCTTTCAACTTTTTATTTTTTACAGTCAAGTTTAATGCTTTTTTTTAATTATGACATATTGTACAAAAACAATATCCACGATGATGTAGTTGTGAGAATATTTTGTGTAGCTATTATTTACTTCTATTTTCCTTGTATTTATTTGGAAGAATAATTTTTTACAGTATTATATTACGTTTGTGTATCTGATGTTGAGTTTTTCACTTCTTTAGAGATCCTTTATTAACTCAGTTGCCAAAGCTTTTATTATTTTATTTAAATTTAACATGCAATACTAAACTATATATACATATTCTATATATAGAACTATATAGAAAAATGCAAAACATAAAGAATGAAGATATTCTAGAAGATAACATGAAGATATAAAAATGACAAAAACACAACTAAATTACTCTTTAAATATAAATGAAAACGGAAAGTATAAAACTAATCAAAATATTAATGACAACTAAAATGGTATATCAATGATAATAAACAGAGACAATCATAATAATTGAACATAAATATTTTATGCGTATATTTGTTTTAATTCATTGGTACACCATAATTATGACAAAACAACTGATATATCAAGTCACGATTATGTGTTAAAAGCCATACTAAAATATAAAATCTAAATATTCAGATACAAAGTAGACAAAAAAGTTGAATATTTTGACTGTCACATAATGTTGACTTATTTCATGACTTAATATCTCATATATCTTTTGTATCTCGTAATTTCATCTTTTTATGACTGTTTGATAATTATGTTTTTAATCTCATAATTGTGACTTAGTATCTTATAATTGTGGCTTTTTAATTTATTTGTATTTCATAATAAGTCATAATACCAAAGTATGATTTTGTTGTTGTTTGGCAGAAATGGGCTTCCATACTTTCTTGTGGATTCAGTCTCCCTCGTCTCTGGCTTTACACACTGTTTAAATTCATGTTTCATACTTGTTTTATTTCATGCTTTATATAATTTTTTCCTTTGGTTCTTTTTGAGGAAACTTTGGAGCCAGAGGCCGTGGTTTATTAATCTGTAATGAACCTGCTCTCTTTACTCAAGACTGGGAAATGAACGATTGAGTTATTGTCTTTCCCTCTTCTCTTCTGAGACTTCTCATAAACAAAAGCACGAGGGATAATTTGATCATTAATAAGCTTTGGGAAAATCAACACCTGCTTATCAGTTATAAAGCATGCTGATGCACACTGCCTCTCTCTCTCTCTCTCTCTCTCTCTCTCTCTCTCTCTCTCTCTCAGCAGATCAATGGTAGCTTCACCTCTCCCTGATTGATTCATAATTGATGAGAGCCTTTAGCACTGTACGGGGGGGGGGGGGGGGGGGGGGGGGTGATCGAGCAGAGCAGCTCTCGCTAACAGCTCTGTAATCCTCACACATGTGTTCAGCAGTGGAGGAAGTTTAGCTTGCGGTGTGTCCAGTTCGTAAAAGTGAGATTTCCATGGGTCATTAGTCTCCGGTTGTTTGGCGTGTAGGTAATTCACACAGGCTAGGAATCAATTAGCCAACACTGCTTCTCTTAATTAAACCAATACATTGTGTGCAGGGATCAATGGAGCCACTCTCTGAATGCAGTTTTTACACATATATTTATTTTCTGTTGGATTATTACTGCCTGTATTTCTTTGTATATGGGGAAAGTATTTGCTGGTGTTGTCTGGCAGTGTACAAAAAAAATAAAAAACTTTGCTTAAATAAAATGAGCTGTTCTATATATATCGAATACACTTAATACAATATGTTATATATTTTTGTTATATATATATATATATATATACATAACAAGATTAAAAATAAAAACTAGAAGTGTGTGTGTGTGTGTGTGTGTGTGTGTGCGTGCGTGCGTGTGCGTGCGTGCGTGCGTGCGTGCATGTGTGTGTGTGTGCGTGCGTGCGTGCGTGCGCGTGTGTGTGTGTGTGTGCGTGCGTGCGTGTTTATTAATATATGTATTATATTAAGTTGCAACTTCAACTCAGTTATTTCTGCATGATTTGTTGTATTTGTAGCTTATGTTAATTGACGTTGCTTTAGTAATGTAGAGTAACATTTATTGTAAGATCATTTAGATGTCTCCATTTCTTCTTTGTGTGTGTATTTATTTATTTTCAGGTAAACAAAGGTTAGGTTGGCTTCCAGTGATTTGTCCGCTGAGTGGTCATCCTTTTGTAGTGAATTATTCCCAACTTTATTTTAACTAGAAAGTGAAGGGAAAATTGAATATTTCTACCACTCATAATGAAATGAGCAGATATTCTCGATCACCTTGAGAAAGCAGCGTGGGGGTTAGTATCTGGAGACAGACATCATTTAAGGCAGAGGAGGGTAAAGAATGACATGAGTGTTGAAAAGCAAGTCTTTCTGTGAGAGACCCAGCAAGTGACACAGATATCAAAGCAAACGCGGAGCTGAAAGCAGGAAGGCTGTCGTGATCCCAGATAACAGAAACACGGTTTTAACTAAAGAGGCCTTGGAGTGTCTGTGCACAAAAGAGAGAGAGAGAAAGGAGAGAAAGAAAGACAGAGACAGAGAGAAAATGGCAGACTGAGGAACCCCACTGGGAGGACAGTCAGAGGCATTCTCATCTCTGTTCAGTGAAAGAACGCCAGTGTTCACACACCTCTGTCACATCCTCTCTTCATTACAGCTGTGCACGGGACAGAAGAGAAACCAAACTCATGTTCCTCTGCGGGATTGTACCAATGTTCAGAAGTTACCACTTATTTTTCTTCTCTGGCATGTTGAATCGTACATTTTCATTAAGTGCTTGTACTTTAGGGCTTCACTCATGGGACAATTAAGAGCACTGTGTAGTTAATCAAGTTAATTAAGCAAAAATAATATACAGGATAGTTAGATAAGTCATTTGTATTATATTATTTCCCTGTCTGACTATCAGTGCAAGGCAGTCTACAGGACAAGTCTGCATTTATTCAATAAAAAATCCAATAATGATAGGAAATTGTATTGCAATTTTCATACCTTGTTTCTATTTTAAAATATTTGAATATGTATTTTAGTCCTGTGATTTTCAGCAGCCATTATAACCTTACAGTCGTCAGTGTCTAACATGCTGATTTGATGCTTACAACGGTGTTGAGGCTTAATGTTTTTGTGGAAAGCTTGATAACATAATATACATTTTATGTAACATTGTGAATGTGTTTACTGTCACTTTTGAACCATTTAATGCATATTTTCTGAAAAACAAACAAACATTTAAAAAATTTACAAACTAAGAAAAATAAAAAAAATTAAAGTTTTTGCAAGCATAGGAACCAAAGGTCTTGTTCATGGCATGCTTTCACACATAATTGTTTTATATTTGTCAGTTGCCTTTATTTTACTGGAAAGGATTAGACAGAACAGGGAGAGTGAGCGAGAACAGGACTGGGACACGTCCAAGCCAGATTCAATCCTGGGTTCCTCACAAGAACAGCTGCACTTCAAATTAAAGGACCAAAGCACCACATTCTGTGCCATCTTTCCATAACCTTTAACAGCAGTTTTCTGCTTAAAAGTCATGCATGAATAAGTCTCCAGCTATTTTCTGGCTTGAGAAGATGAATTGTTTGAGTCTGTACAAGCTCTGATTTTATACGTCTGCTGTCACTCTAACATCAGTCACAAAGTTGATTGCATCACACCATTTAGCTGTTATCCTGTGACATTAGTGTCAAAAAATGTAATTTTCAATGTCATGGAAAGATGCTTTTGGATTGAACAGATGCTTTTCTCCATCAGAAAATAATACATTACTCAACAGAGATTTTCTTAAAGTGACAGTTCACCCAAAAATGAAAATTCTGTCATCATTT
>QVTF01013882.1:50000-132972 GCA_003573665.1 Oxygymnocypris stewartii | reverse complement strand
TCGACTCCTCTCGACTCCTCTCGACTCCTCTTCTCTTCTCTTCTCTTCTCTTCTCTTCTCTTCTCTTCTCTTCTCTTCTCTTCTCTTCTCTTCTCTTCTCTTCTCTTCTCTTCTCTTCTCTTCTCTCCTCTCTCTGTGCGATCCATGCAACACTTTCCCCTTCTCTAATCTTGGGTATATTTTCATGTTTTCTCAGTTTCCCTCCTCTGCCTCTCGCTCTCATCTTCTTGGCTTATTGCCCGGGTTAGATGCCTGCCAGTTCCTGTATCGTCCCTTCTGATCTTTTTGGGGAAGTCGCGAGTGCCAAAAGTCTCTCCGCTCTGGGACGATCCAAGCTGTAGTTAATTTTAGTGAATGGTCGCACAGGGAACTGGTGGCTAATCAAACCTCATTCACATTAATGAGAGCACACATCAGCTTTGTGCTTTTCACCACTCTGTACCTTTTGATGTTACCCGAATTTAAAGGTGAGGTGTGTAGTTTGAGTTTAGTTGACCATAAATAAGCCATTTATATGTTAATTTTCCTGAAAACTGGAAGCAGCTTGTGTTTTGTGCAACCATCAGACATTGATTGTTTGGTATTCTCAAACAGCCTGACAGCAACATTGACACACTGACCAATGGTGTGAGTTTTGGGGCGGAGCTATCTTGAAGCAAACAATTCGTCTGCCACACATCTATTCAGCTGTGAATGTGTTTCTGGGTTAATGTGAGTCTTACTATATGCATCCTATCGCTCTCTTTGGTTTTCTTTCTGACTGTATCACCCAGCCTCTAATTCACATGAAGTTGTTACGCCAGCCTTTTAGCACAACTTCTTTATGCGAGAGCGCAGACAGTGAAGCCAGAAGATACGAGAGAACTGTCAATCCAGACAGGCACTTAGCACAACATCCATTCCTTCTCGCAAAGTGCCCTTGATAAAGAGCAATGCAAACCTTTTTTTCTTTAAGCCCAAACAAAAGTGCCAGCTAGCCAAGCGATAAGCTCATATCAGTAGCGGTCAAGCTAAAAGCACACTTTAAATATTTGGCTGGCAGAGTATAAACAAGCAGTGCTTTTAGTCGCTTCATTTGAAGGCTATCTTCAATGAGGTTTTAATTAAGACTGTGTGCCCATTCAACTTAAAACTGAAGAGGTGCTCTGAACAGGCTGGTGGACTGTATATGTGCAGATGTGAGGGTGTTCCTCTGCTAATCTCACGCCACAACAGGTTGTTGTGGTTGATTGCCAATGTTTTGATAATTGGTTGCCTAAGGTTTCTGATTGGTTAAGCACAGTGTATTTTAGCATTATCTGTATACAATTATAGTATTATTTGTTAACAATTTTGAATCAGCTTTTATGTTTTATGTTTTATGTTTATACATTTTAGTTTTCATTTTCAGTTTCATTTAAGGTTTAGTAGCTTTATGTGCTTTTGTTATGTTTAGTACTTTGTTTTTTAATATTTATATTTAGCTTTCATTTATTTTTCTGTATATAAAAAAAAATATTATACTATAATAGTATTTATGTATTATTTATGTAATAGTATTATTTGTATATTTTTGCATAAATGTAATTTCTAGCGTAGTTTAGTTTTAGAAATATTGTTTTATGTGCTATTTTATGTTTAGTACTTTGTTTTTTATTTTTGTTTTAATTTATTTTCCAGTTTTAGTACATTAACATCAAATTAGTTTATTAATTATTCATATTTTGAATTATCTTAGTCTTATCTTATCTTTTAGTTTTCTTTTAATTTGAGTTTTAGTCATTTTATGGGCTTTTGTGTTTATTACTTTTAAGTGATTTTTTATTTATTTAGCTTTATATTTATTTTAAACATAGCACTTAAACTTCAATTTTACATTTTAGTATTGTTTATATACCATTACAGTACTTAGTTTAGTAATTTTGTTATGTGCTTTTGTTTATTAGCTTTTGATTTTTGCATAAACAGCTACATGCCAGTGCTTCAAAGTTCACGCTGTTTCAAACCACTGCCAATTATGAGCACTTGTAATAATGATTCTTACTTCACAACAACACTAATGATATTGTGGCTCAGTGAGATTACACTTAATGAATTTACAACAGCAATAAAGAGTTTTAATTTACTGCAATGTCACAATACATTGATGTACAACTCGTAATGTGTAGGTTATGCTACAGTATGAAGAAATAAATACAGAATGCTTGTGGTATGATGATGAAATTTGAGTCTGTCATCTGTTTGACATTGAGTCTGACCCGCAGCACATATTATATCACTGCTGCTGCTTTCTGGTGAGGAATAACCTATACTTCATATAAATATCAGAAAGACAATATTTTTCCTTCTCTCAGTTGGTCTTTCCTCATTTGCATCTGTGGTTGTTTGATTATTCTTTCCCTGCTGGAAAACAACATTACACTCTTCGGCTCTCACTCCTGTGGCTTTTTTCATTTTCACCTTAGCTCAGGCCAGACAAAACAACACCTTACTTTACATTTTAGCTGAGAGAGAGAGAGAGAACAAGAAGAACGTGGGCGGGTTTTGTAGAAGAGAGACCAACTGTATGGAGGCAGAGAAACAAAAATGACATTGCAGAGAATGAATACTGCAATTATATTAAAATAATATAGTCCCTAACTGGTGGGTTACAGCCAGAAAATAGGCCACAGTCTGTCCTGATAGAAGATAAAAAAAGTCCTTATCGTTTCCAAGCAAGCCCTGTGGGATTTTGGCATAAAATCACCTGCTGGTAATTGTATATTTCAGTGTTTGATCAAAGGGCATTTTTGGGCATGTCCAATGTGAAGTCTGGGACCTGGTATAAATTATATTGATGCATATGCTGTATGGTGAATGTATGTAAGGTGGTGAAACTACAAAATGCCTCAAAACATTAAGCAATGTTTATAATAATTGGCTGGACTTCAAACTCACATCTGATTGACTGAAGAGAACTAAAGAAAAGTGCTCATTGGAAACGGGCTCTTGTAAAGAAAGTCTCAAAATAGTCACAAATCCACACAACAAAAATAGCAAAAATATCACCTTTATGAACGCAATTTAGCATTGCATTTGTGAAACATATTTTGTACACATAATAATTTTAGCTTCTTAAAATTCCTGATAGTTCAACAATCCACTTTTGAATCATAAGATCATGATGCAGGTTGACAATGACTTCTTGAAAGGATAGCAGTGTCATTAGTATCGTTTTTTTATGGGATAGTTAATTTGGAAAGGGAAATCAGTTCATAACAGTATTTCTGTTTAATACGGTGCCTATTTACTAATACAACAAATGGAAACAAGCTAAAAATATCCTCCTTATGAAAAAAATAAATAAATGTATGAAATAAAATGCAAAGTTACTAAATGATGTTTCAAAATGTACAAACATAGTACAAGTTGCATCGGCTGCTCATACCTAAAGTTATTTTTTTACGCACCAATGGCACTCGTTTTGTAGAATGACCCAGTTCATGATAATCAAATCTTTCAGGTTGTATAAGCTGCAGCACTCACCGGACAGGAATAAGCTCCTGACTCAGATATTATTCTCTATAATAGTCTAAGGTCTGAGACAAACACACATTTCCTGCTCCACAAACAAGACCACAGTCGTCCCTGCTTGCACCGTATATATATATCGTTACTTGTTAGACTCATGCAGCGCCAGCATGCTTTTTGCTGAGACTTATAGCTAATGCGGTGTGTTTGCATCGGCCCCTGGTGTTCCCCTGGTGTTCGACTGCTCGTTTCTGTCCAACACATCAAATTACTTGACTCTTCAGTAGTTGCATTGTGTACTAAGACCGACGGAAAATTAAAAGTTGCAATTTTCTATGCCAGGGATCATCAAATCTGGACCATTCCTGCAGAGTTTAGCTCTAACCCTAATCAAACACACCTGAGCATGCTAATCATAGTCTTCAAGATCATTAGAAAATCACAGGTACGTGAGAGAAAAAATAATAGTTAAAAAAAGTGTTGCTCATCATGAATGTGGATGAAAGTAGTTTTGATTAGTACAGATTCCCCAGCTTTTTTGTTACATTTGCATTACAGAGTATCGTCTGGAAATGTTTAATTGATAAAGGGTTTAATAAAGGGTTAAAACCCTCCTTTTTGTTTTGTCTTCAGTGTCATCCGTCTTAAAATGCATCTACCGTTCTCCTCAGATCAGCAGAAGAGATACGAATCTTCCTCTGTGACCTTTCCTCCCGTTTCTCCCCTACAGACAGATCGTCAGTATGACGCCCATCAGGCCCACCGCTCCTCAAAGCCGCCCAAGGACTCCTACCTAGTGGAGCAGGTGTTCAGCCCACACCACTTTCCTCCCGCCGTGAAGTCTCACGTGAAGGGCAGTCCTCTCTACACAGACCTGCGGCTGACCGGCCTCACCGACGGCAAGCGCTCCCAGCCCTCCTGGACCATCGAAGAGTACAAACGCAGCTCAGGAGACAAGAACAAGCTCAGCGCTCTGGACCTGCAGGTGAGAGACCACCTCGCTGTGATTGTGACCTCTGTTCTTTGAGGCTTTGCTGTGTGTGGGATTAGTTTTTAAAGCTGAGGCTCATGGGAATGACGGCTTCGATTGATTTTCTTTCAATCAGTGCTTCTCTGCCACATGCCGGCGGTGTGGCTGAAGGTCGTCGGTGCAATAGGTGACCTTGTGTGATGTGAAATATTAAGGATCTTTATTAAAATCACTCATTGTTGACAGACATTAACTAGTGCAATTACTGCAGGTCCTTGGCTTCGTTCCAATGCCAACACGAAATGCTGTTCTCAAGCCTATTTCTGAGTGAAACTGCATGTTTGATGAGAATTAATGTAGTATGCAATCTGATTGCGTTTTGATTTGTATTAATTATTTCAGTGAGTCAGTTGATCCAGATTGAATGATTTGTTTACAGTTTTGGATTGAATCAGTCTGAGAGGTTCTTGAGTCATTTAACCGAGAAACATTTCTTATGGAAATGAGGTCACTTGTTTATGTGGGTGATTTTGAGACATTTTGAAAAGCATGTCATTTTTAAGTTTTCAATTAGTGCAGATTCGTCATTTTGTTGCATGGAAAGGAAAAGGTTTCACTGGCCTTGATTTCTCGTGAGGAGCGAGAGAAGGTTAAAACACACCTTCTTGTCTATTGTGTTCAGTCATAAAACATACTGTTTACATCCAAATTCATTTCTGAAATCTGACGTACTTCTGAGTGATGTTCAATGAGAAGAAAATGTAGGCCAGGATTTGATTGCATTGTCCCAAAAAAAAAACTAAGTAATTATTTCATTTAATCAGTAGAATTATTCAATTGTTCATTAATTTGATCGAATGAGTCACAGACTCATTAGTGCTGTTTGATATGAAAATTTGTTTTGTGACAAAAATGTGTTTATTATATTTATCATATAGGTGAATAATATAGATTAAACGATATATAACAGGTATATCAAATTAAATGTGCTCTAAAGAGCTGATGCAAGAAATGGCTGTAAAAATGTACATGTGGCTCTAGTGCAATATTTGACAGGCTGTGACAGACATGTAAATCACTGATGTGAAAGAATCACAGTTTTCTGAAATATTTATGCATGAACCCTAAGATTATTTTTTTTTAAATGGATTTAATTAGTCTAAGAGTTAATTTAATTAAGATTGGTTAAATATAGAAATAAGATAATTTATTACAGCTTTTTACAAACATTTATTTTATCAAAACAAGCAAAAACATTTTAAGTGAGTAACTGAAATTAAATTATGTATAAGATATAATTGCAAATTATATGTTTTTATGAATTGATTGATGAAAAAACATGATATATGGGCTACATATATCAAAAAACAATACATATAGGAATTTCAGTGTACATTTCTGGAAAATTTTAGTGAGATTTTGTAATATGAATCACCACAAAATCAATGAATTGGTTTCTGAAAGATTCATTCAGACACAAGACTGATCAATTTGTTTATTAAGTCAACTCACTTACTCATTTACGGCTTTTTACAGTTGTATTTTATTTGATTAACCCTTTTAGGCGTATGATTTAAATGGATTTTAGTATTGTTTAATGTAAATGCAAATTAGTTGAAATTGTTATGATTCATTAGCATCCTACTGCTACAACAAAATTAACTTAATCAATAAAACCAAACAATATACCTGTACAGGAGCGTTTTAGTGAGTATGAGAGAGACATGAGACATTGTTTTCTGAACCAATCTGTTAACACGAACAAAAGGATCCACAGAAATGAATCCGTCCTTATGTAAAGGTGAAAAGTTGGTGCTTTAATTAGTGAAAACAAGAATAAGTTGATGAAAGTTGTCAAATGCATGAGGGATTTTGATCCTTTGTGTTTCGATAAAAGATTGCAGAGCATGCATTAAAGCAAAAAGGGTCCTTTTGTATTCACATTGGCTTTAAAACCATCCGTTGTGCTCTTGTTGTAGATGAAGGCTTACAGATGTCTGTTTCAGATGATGTTTATCTGTCTTCACTATCTCCAGACATAATCACATTGATAAAGGACGGCTCACAATAAAAGGGCTTTAGTGTAGGAGACAGCACTCAGCAAGCTTCTTTCATTCAATAACATAATCTATGCTGTATTTTATTGACAAAAGCAAGTGATGGCTTTAAAACTATAGCTGTTCTTGTACTGAACAAAGCAAAAAACAGAACAGAAAAAGAAACCGCTGACCTCTTCGGTGGCTGGTGCAATTTTAAAATGTGCCGTACATCTTTGCATCAGATCTGTTACATGTTCACCCCAGTGCATGGAAACGTGGCTCGGAGCAGGGGTGCGTCTCTCATTTTGCCCATTTGCAAGGGCTGTAGGTTTTCTGAAGGCCTGCTTACCCAACCATAGCATGAGAGGAGCAGAAAAAAGGCAGAACATGTCAAAAAGACCGAACGCAATGCCATGAACCAGTGATTCTTAGCGACCCAGCACAGCGCTTTTGAACCTTGAACACCAAGATGAGGCTGACAAAGAAAAACGTTTTTGGGATTTGTGCAGCAAGGATGAAAATGTACAAAAACTATAATATTTGTGTTTGCATAGCATACAATTCTATTCACAATTATTTATTTATTTAGCAGATGCCTGCAACATATTTGATATTGTTGCAAGCATTAAACATCTATTTATATATTTATGGTTATGCTGCTCCATTTGATTGGAATCAATTACAAGATAAGTTATGCTTAAAAGAGTTGGTGTCACTAAATGATTGTAGATGTGTTTTAAAGGATCTGTTTGTAGAGTCACCTGATTATAAATGTATTGAGTGGATTTTGTATATTTCTGTGTATGTAAACTAATGTATTTAGTTTTATGTTTATAACTAAATGTGCTGCATATCTTGACCAGGACCCTCTTTTTTAAATCTCAAGAGTGTTTAATTCCTGGTTAAATAAAGGTGTAATAATGATAATAATAAAGCATTAAAAATATATTTATATGTATAAAAATATATTCATCTTAATTAAACCAATATCTTTAGTATTGCTGTAATTTATTTAGGTGTTTATGTAATGCATTTATTAATATTAGTATTAAAATAAAATATACATTATTAAATAACAATACTTTAATTATTTTGACTATTTTTTATTAATTTCTTTATTGCATACATGCAAATTGGAATCATTATTAATTAACAATAAATAATTATTTGTGTATGTGATTCATATATTTAATAATGTTACTATTAAAATAAAATGTAAATTAATAAATAACATTATTACAGTATTTAGTTATTTATTATTTATTGTATACATGCACATTTGAATATAATTAATTAATTAATGCATTTAATACTAATATTATTTATCTATGTGTTTGTTTTTTCATATATTTAATAATATAAATATTCAAATAAAACACAATTAAAACAGTAATATTAATATTGATTTATTTGTGTCCAGTGTCCATTGCCACAGCTCTTTGTGTTCGGTTTGATTGACTTCTGAGCGGTGTGGGAAGCCTGACACGTGTGTGTTCACAAGTACAAGTCGATTAAAAAACAGTGCGGACTGAACACAAGAACAGCCCATTAGATGACTTAGTAAAAGTTCTGTTGCCATAGCAATTACAGAGAGGGAGATGTATAAGATAATTAATCTCAGGTGTCTCTCGGGAGAGTTTGGTGCTGTTGAGGATTCATCTCTAAATATGCATTATTTGCTAAATAACATTAGTGTTTATTCCCTGGAACTTTACAAGCCAGCTCTGTTAGGGTTTAATTAGTCTCTAGATCACTGATCTATAAAGTAGACAATGATCATTTAATAAATTATTCATATTAAATGATAGCTTTAATGGGGAGCTTTATAATGTCATTTTGTTTGAATAAGGCTTGCTAATTGTGCAGATTGTTTTCTGGCTTTGGTGAATTAAAGGAGCAGTTCACCCAAAATGAACATTTTATTAAGATCACCATTCAAGATGTAGATTTGTTTCTTCATCAAAACAGATTTGGAGAAATTCAGCATTACGTCACCTGCTCAGCAATGGATGCTCTGCAGTGAATGGGTGCCGTCAGAATGAGAGTCTAAACAGCTGATAAAAACATCACAAGTAACCCACACCACTCCAGTCCATCAGTTAATGTCTTGAGAAGTGAAAAACTGTGTGTTCATAACAAACAAATCCAATATTAAGATGTTTTTAACTTCAATATATCACTTTTGGCCAAAATATGAGTTCAAAATCCATAATTGCGCAACATTCATATTTGTTTCTGAACTATTTTGGACTGTTTTTGCTTGCTTGTTTTTTATGGACAACGCAGCATTATGGACAGATGACTCGTATTTTAGCTGGAAGCAGTGGTTTGAAGTTCAAATCATCTTTGTGATGGATTTGTCTTTTACAAACAAGCAGCTTTTCACTTCAAAAGACATTTCTGTTCTCATCTACATCTCGGATGGCCTGAGGGTGTGTAAAATGACAGCACATTTTTATTTTTGTGTGAAATTATGTAGTTGACAATAAGACAGCCAACAAACTTTGTCACATCTACAGCTAGTTATTGCTGTTTTCCTTCTTCATGAAATTATGGAGATTTTTCCCCAAGTAATCGGATTATCTTTCTTGCTCACTGCTGGGATTGATGTAAGATTACGCTGAGTTTATTGGTGACGGCGATGGTTAATACCTTCAGTGTGCATGACGTTATACGTGCTCGGTTTAGTGGAGGAAAGTGTCATTGTGATGGCATGCTGCTGCCAGTTAGCATGGAAATTAATGCCATCTGATAGTCAGAACCAATCCACATGTGACAAATGGTGAAATTGAACACACTTTGGCTGCAAAGGTGCCTGGAGGATGCTTATTAGAGGCATGGAAAATGGCAGCAGAGTGGCGCCGAGGCAAAATGTGCTCTTGACATTAAATGGACCATTAGGTGAACATCTTATAATGACATATTTCTTAGACAAATCATTCAGTTTAAGTTTGTCTTTAATTAATTAATTTAATAAAAAATCAATAAACAACATGAATATTACAGGTTTTAAATTATGTGTTTGTTTATTTAAAAAATGTTGGATGAGCAATTTTAGACGGCTAAATTGTTATAATTTGAGTCTGAGGTGAGGTAGTGCTGAAAACGTGATGAAAACATCTCTGGAAATGTGTCTGTCGATCGCTGAAATGAATGTATATTATTTACCTGTACTTTAATTGTAGGCCTGCAGCAAGCTTTCAGAGTACTCTGTCATTTTCATTGGATATTTTTGAGTGACTTCTCGCTCGTTATCTTTGACTCTGCTTGCTTGACATTTCCTGAAATTCCTGATAAAGTGAGCTGTTCTGCTGATATCTGTTGTGCTGAAATGAACCGCTACATTGATGTTTATAGTCAATCACACTTTCGCTTTCGACCTTGTAATTTCTGTCTGTCTGTCTGTCTGTCTCTATCTGTCTGTCTGTCTATCATTCTGTCTGTCTGTCTGTCTATCATTCTGTCTGTCTGTCTATCTGTCTATCTGTCTCTGTCGGTCTGTCTGTCTGTCACTCTGTCTGTCCGTCTGTCTATCTGTCTGTCTGTCATTCTGTCTGTCCATCTGTCTGTCTGTCTCTGTCTGTCTGTCTGTCTGTCTGTCTGTCTCTATCTGTCTGTCTGTCTATCATTCTGTCTGTCTGTCTATCATTCTGTCTGTCTGTCTCTGTCGGTCTGTCTGTCTATCATTTTGAATGTCTGTCTGTCTGTCTCTATCTGTCTGTCTGTCTATCATTCTGTCTGTCTGTCTATCATTCTGTCTGTCTGTCTGTCTGTCTGTCTGTCTGTCTGTCTGTCTGTCTGTCTGTCTGTCTGTGTCGGTCTGTGTCGGTCTGTCTGTCTGTCTGTCTGTCTGTCATCCATTTGTACTGTCTGTTGTTTGATAGCTTGTTCATTCTCTCTTAAAAACAAAGGTTCTTTATTGGCATCAGAGGTTCTATGAAGAACCTTGACCATCCTCCTTGGAACATTTCAAAAGAATAAAAGGTTCTTTATAGTTGAAAAAGTTTCTTTAGATTTTTAAATGTTCTTCAAAATAGTTACTTTAGGAAGGAAGATTTGGGGAACCAACAATGGTTCTTCTATAGCATCAGTGCAAAAACACCCTTTTGTAACCTTTATTTTAAGTGTTCCTTCAGTCATTCTATTTATGATTCTGTCATTCTATCTCTCGTTTTGTCATTCTAGGATCCTGTTCATCTATCTATTGATCATTTGATCATGCACACTATCTATTGTTATTTTTGATCTATTGTCTGTTCATTTTATCAGTCTTTTGTTCCATCAGTTTGTCAACCTAAAGAGCAGTACTCTATCTATCAATCATTTGTCCCTTCTATCATTTGTTCTATCTGTTGTCCTTATAATCTGTTCTTTCTATTGTTTGTTCTGTCTATCGTTCTATCTGTTTTTGGAACACTCCATTTATTTGGTCTGTCTATTATTAGTTCTATTTGTCATTTTCGTTTGCTGTATCATTCTTTTGTCATATAATTTAATCTATCGTTCTGTCATTCCATCTGTCTGTCTCTCTGCTCTATAAATCTTGAAACCTCACATTTGATGTTGCAGTAATATGACCAGTTAGAGTTATACTTCCTTAGATTCAAATTTGAATTGCAATTCTGCACCCTGTTTACTATCTCAACTCCTCTCTAAATGCCATACAACCCTGACAGCAACTTACAAGAGCAACTACATAACACGCCAAAAACTAATCAGAACCACTCAGCAACCTTATAGCAACATGCTGGCAGCCGCCCAAAACACCCAAGCATCCTGAAAGTGACTTCTGCACAAACAATCCCCACTCGTGCGTACTTCAGAAAATGTTGTTCTGTCCCCTTCAGCTGCTGTTTCCATCTTCCCTGCTGTCATACCTGAACATCTCTCTCCCTCATCCTGAACCAAGGTCGTATCACGCTTTCCTCTTTCTCATTTCTACCTCACTGGCTCACCATGTATTCAATTAAAATAGCAATATTATGAAAAATTCCATCTCGACGGAATGTGTTGCTTCAGTAATCTGTCTGCAGTTAGCGAGGCGACTGGACGAGGGCTCCATTCATCTTCCACGGCCTTCATTTCACAGCACAATCACGGACCGCTCCACACAGACGCTTTTCTTCTCAGAACCTCTCACCTTTTTCTGTTCCCCTGCAGGTCCAGGAGTCGCTCAACCCCAACAATCTGGAGTACTGGATGGAGGACATCTACACGCCGGGCTACGATTCGCTGCTCAAGCGCAAGGAGGCGGAGTTTCGCAGAGCTAAGGCGTGTAAAATCGGTGCATTGATCGTTGCAGCCGCCTGCACTGTGATACTGGTCATCGTAGTGCCCATTTGCACCATGAAGTCTTGAGGTTTCTATTTCTTTCTGTCAGATGTCGTTCATTTCACTCGGACAAACATGAGGTCTGTAATTAGGTCTGATTTCAGCCACCGGCCTTAGACTTTCCTGGGATGTCAATCAAAATATATCACAACAAAGAGTTAAGGATTGTGTCTTTTTTATTTACCGTAGTCAATATTTATAACTTGACTAAATGATTTATGTAGTAGATGGCCTTACTTAAAGGCTTGGAGATGCACCCTTGTTTTATAGTCCAGAATATAATGTACTGATATGTTTCATGTCGGTTTCTTTTTCTGGTATTCCAATAGAAACTAAAGGAAAGCTTTTTGTTTAAGCGCATTATATTTTTACTTTACTATGATTACGAGAATTTTAACGAGAGTTATTTTTCGATGAATACGCCGACAGAATGTTTTAAAGACGAGTTGGATTTATCTTTGGAAATCACTGGAATGTTTGGGCCTGTGCAATGCCTTTTTATAAAGAATAGGATATATTCAGATAGCGCAAATATAGTTCATGCGTGCGTTCAATAACAACTTAAAGGAATAGTTCGGACAAAAATTAAAAGTCTGTTATTAATGTGTTGTCACCCTCATGTCATATCAAAATTGTGTGCTTTTCCATGGATTTTTTTGTGCTTTTAATGACCTTTTACAAAACACAAAAAACACCATAAAAGTAGTCTATATAATTTATGCGCTAAGTGAAACATTTCAAATACGCAGGTTAACAAAAAACCTGGGACTGCCGATTTTAGGTGCAATTTAGATGGGGAATATATAGTTCAAATGCATATTTATATGCAATTTAGAGGGAAATGTTCAAAGCCATTTAGAATTCTTAAAACAAATTGTCCTTTTCTGTTCCACAGAAAACAATAACATCATACAGGTTTGATAGATTTCTCATTTTTTGGCGAGTTATTCCTTAATGTTGAGGGTTTGTTATTCTACAATGTGAGGACAGTAAAATGACACTATTAATGATGTTTACTGATTTTTGTTTGAATAGTGACACGTGACTTTATTTCTTTCTGATTGGTTTTATATTAATGCCAGAACACTTAAAACAATTCTATCATAGTACATAGCTGCTTTCTCTTTGATTGTGATTATATATACTTTGCCTTGTTATATCATAACTAATCATAACACTGTATACTTGAATTGCCAAATCACTTTCAACTAGCTCAGTTTTCTCTGAAAATCGAATGTTTTTTCTTGCACTTATTCACCAGACCGATCTAAAATTGGACCTGACAATGAAAACTGTGAACTTACCTTAATGATGTTCACGTTTGACGCTCTTTACACCGTTGTAGGAGTGATTCTTCTGAGAAGTCAAGTTGTAGGGCCGTTGAGTGAAAACCGGCCTGTTAGTCAGAAACAATATAAAACTAATGAGCTGCATTGCTTGTCTAACGCCTACATAGTCAGCTCTCTTCTAAGGCAGCATCCTAAGCCCTTAGTGACTGATTTGGTGTGCTGTAAATAGGCAGCAGCTGTGTGCGTCATACAGATAGCATTCCTCATGTGAAGCAGACAGGACACTCGATTAACAATTGATTTCAGAGTTCGGCACAAGCATGATGCGCTGTCTATGTAATCAGCTCACAAGGTTTTGGAGCAATGCCTGAGCAAAAACAGAAGAAAAAACAATTTTTGATAACAAAAGGTTTTTCTTTTATCATCAATTTGTGAATTTTATAAAGACTAGAGTGCTGCTGGAATGCATTTCATCGTCCTGAAGTCAATGTTTTATTTTTTTTAATGTTTTTTTGGTTAAATGTCTGAAATGAACTGTCATGCCTGTGATGAACATGAGCTCTAAATATTTACATGTTTTATTCTATGATTGAAAATGCATCAGTGAAAGCCTCTATTGACAATCTTTTAATTGTAGGTGATTGCTAACGAGTGTCTAAATGGAAATATAATGTCACACTCTCCACTAGTCTGCTTTCACAGCCTCATTGCATTTATAATCATCTTCTTGCAAACTATTCTCTCAAATTGTCCAACTTTTACATATTTAAGATTGAAAGGTTTGCCAGAGGCTAAGTGGTGGGGACGCTGACTTCATACATACAAACATGTTTGTTTATAGCCTACGATTAGCTTTTTACTTTTGGTGATTGTATTTAGACTTGAACAGTAGTAAAGCTGTGTTCATTTGTTAAGATCTTGATGAACAAAACGCAATAATCCAAAAGCCAGTGGAAAAATGTCCATGGGTTATTGTTGAGGGAACCAGCGTGATGCAAACATCTGGGTTGGCCTACAAAAATCATCCCTGCAGCACTTTATGACCACAGTTTATCACATAACAGTGCATTTCTTGTACCCTGACCAAAACCAATGGTCTGTCTTTATAGTCTGGCTCCATGACACTTAAAGGTAAAGTGTGTAATGCTTTATGTTAATTTATCTTATTTTAATTAAATAATTCACCTAATGAATGAAAATCTGCTGAACATTAGTGACTCTGTGAAAACCCAGCTAAAGTAATTTTTTGGTGATTTGCTGTTTTCTACAAAAAATCATCCTTCATACGGTAAAGAACATTCTGTGAAAGTTTATTCTTTATATCTTTAATATTGACCAAGTAAGGTCATGTCAAAGATTGAAATTATAGTGAAATTAATGGTAGAAATCAAACTTTGATGCTTGTTATCTCATAAATAGATTTTGAGACTTTAGCTTGGATTTCACAGAAAGGGTCACATTTCCTCACTCTCAGACCATCCAAGATGTAGATGAGTTTATTTCTTCTTTGGAACAGATTTGGAGAAATTTAGCATTACATCACTTGCTCAGCAATGAATCCTCTGCAGTGAATGGGTGCCGTCAGAATGAGAGTCCAAAAAACATCACAATAATCCACACCAATCCAGTCCATCAGTTAATATCTTGTGAAGTGAAAAGCTGTGTTTTTTGTCTGAAGATGAATGCAATATATATTAAAAAAAAAATCTGTAAACGTTTCCTTGAACTAGAACTAAACAATCTTTAGGTTGATTTCCCTGAAAAGTACACAAATGGGAGTTTTTAAGCCACCTGTTTGGTACCAATAGTGCCCTAGAAATAACACACTTCACCTTTAAGAGAAATTTAATTTGCACACAAGAATGACATTAATAATGATCCTTTCCACAACTACTACTTTTGATCTAACATTTGTTCATTTGAGAGATCTGCAACAGCATTATTTTCCGACACTGAATAGATTTTGAGGTATATACATTTATATTCCTATTACCGCTTTAGTTTTGCAAAGTTATATTCAGAAACTTACAGGAGTAATTGACCAAATAATAAAGCTTCTGGCATTTATTCGCTCACCTTATGTCAATCCAAATCATATGCTGATATTTTCTCGATACAACGGGAAAATTATGAAATGATGTGATATTATTGTGAGAATAACAGCATATGGTTTTGTAGTGGTTTGTATTGTTGCTTTGGATAAAAGCGTTTGCTAAATGACTAAATGTAAATGTAAAGGCAGAAGGTTTGAGTAAATATGATGCTTTTTGGTGAACTATTCCGTTAATTGACCTGATCAGTAATTAGGACATTTGAATGTGACGTTTTCTTTGATTGGCCGAGCGTCCGGTGACCTTGCCTTCGACACAGGAACTGTGTAGCACGCTGTAGCCCTGTAAATAACTTCAGGTTCAAAGCGCATTGTGTGAATCAAGTGTAACTGGAGTCATTCTAATAAATCTCTTACTGTTCAGACTGTTGAATGTGCACCGGCTTATTTCATTGCTTGTGTTTCTCGGTATCAGGATTCATATATTCCTCTGGATGTGTCTCTCAGACTATGACAGGTGTTTTCCGGGAAACGTTGAGGCGACAGTGACTCCATAAATAACTCCGAAAGTTCCAGGTGCTTCATCAAACACTCGTCATGTAACTATTAGTGTGATTAAACTTTCATCTGTAGGCGCTGTTCTGAAACCTGCTGAGCTGCAGCATTTCAAGGCATCATAAATGTGTTTCTGACATGAAGACTGTTCAGACAGCACTGGATGCATATGATGTGGAGAAGGCAATACATAATGCATAATTTCATAAAAGCTGCTACAAAAAAAACACCATACGATTTTTTTTGTAAATAATTTTATTCAGCAAGAAAAGTAACAGTAAAAACTTTTACATTGTTATAGATTGTTTTTTTTTAATAAATGCTGTTTTTCTTTTTGCTTTTTTTTTTTTTACTTTTCATATCAAATGAACCCTGAAACAAATAAATCAGCACAACTGTTTCCAGCATTTATAATAAGACATTTTCTGAATTTCTGAAGGGTCATGTGACACTGAAGACTGGAGTAATGATGCTGAAAATTCAGCTTTGACTCACAAGAATAAATTACATTTTAATATATATTCACATAGAAAATGGTCATTCGAAATATTACTGTTTTACTGTATTTTTAGCAAACAAAAACAGTCTTTGTGAGCATAGGTTTTTTTTTGTCCTCGTGGGATGATAAAAAAGAAAAGCCCCAGATTCATTCCAAAGACAAAAAATTATTGATTGACTTGCATTAAGAATATTGTAGATAGTAGAAAAGCTTCATTATCGACGACATTGCCTACAATAATAAAACAAGGTATGTAAGTTAATACGTTTAATGAAAGTCTTTTTACTTCATATAATATGTACCGATGAATCATTCATAATGAGATAGGGGAATTTCGTAAATTGGGACATTGTCGATGTCACGCTGACATGTACAGTCTGATCATGCTCTCCGTTTCTGTCAGCGGGAGATGCACCTCATGCTGGATTCTGGCCCGCTGAGTGGAGCTTATATGAAATCTGGCACAGGGTGGTGTATAGAGCTGGCACTGGCCTGGCACGGGGGACATTATCAAGAGCAGATCTAAACTAGACTGCCAGAACCCGCTGAGACCAGGAAACACTTTCAGAGAGAAGAGAGAGAGAGAGAGAGAGAGAGAGAGAGAGAGAGAGAGAGAGAGAGAGAGAGAGAGAGAGAGAGAGAGAGAGAGAGAGAGAGAGAGAGAGAGAGAAGAGAGAGAGAGAGAGAGAGAGAGAGAGAGAGAGAGAGAGAGAGAGAGAGGAGAGAGAGAGAGAGAGAGAGAGAGAGAGAGAGAGAGAGAGTCCTTTCTAAGGGCATTGATTGCCACAGTTCCTGAAAGTGCAAAGTACAGCAAGTTCTGTGAGTACTGTTTATTAGTGATGACTGATTATACTATTTATTTACTCGGAGATTTCAACTTCAATTTTAAGGTCAGTGTGACCGAGACCAATGTAATACTTGTATTGTATGTAGTTTTGTGTATTTTTTGGACTTTGAAGCTCCCTACCGTTAAGTTAGTGGCATTCACTGTCGTAATTACAGCTGTAAACGCATAGATATATATATAGCTAGATTCCCTGTTAGCTGGTGTTTCTACGTGGAATCTATCTTTATATATATATCTATGTGTACACATGCAATTCGCCTTTTTCACAGAGTTTCGCTTGTGACAGAAACTGAAGCCATTCGTCTTATTATAAGTCACTCAATCTAGAAGGACTTTAAACTGATATTGTAAGGTAAAAAACTTATGTACAGCTGCTTTAAATGTATTTTTCTAAATTAATGTTTGTTATAATATTCTAATTTGTGCAGTATATTCCTGAACCCTGAAAAATAAACAAGTACAAAACTGTCCCTGTACCTTCTCAATACTAGTTTGTAGCCTATACTTTAGGTGCTAATATATACTTTAAAAATACTAATAGCCCTATGTATGTTTATGGTACTAATATGTGCCATTTAAGGGTAAATACGGTACAAATGTGTATACATTACTGCTCAAGTGACAGCTTTGCACCTTTTTATTTTATAGGACATTTAGACTGTAATATATATAATATAATATCTTTTATTTCAATTATGGAACTACTCCTAATGTGAATTGTAGAAAATCCTAAGAATGTAATACGACCTTACCGTTGTTCTTCTTATTTGAGTCTGAAGAGTGGTATTGTACTGGAATAATGGACTGGTGCGTATACAGATGTATTTTATCTGATGATATTCATATAGTGCTATTGGAAACGGTGCTGTAAGATCCAGTTTTTGCTCTGAGAAATGCTTGATTGTTACATGAATATTTCCATCAGGATCCTGTAGGATTGGTTCTGACTTGAGATAAGAAAACTTTAGGTTTTAAAAACTACACTGTAATATTGTGATCATCATTTTAAAGGTAAAAGAATGTAAAAATGTTATGGTAAAAATGTGTTTATTGGTCAACAGTACATTCCCTTATATATATACAGTGAAAGCTGTATGGGACATTTTATGTAAATGTCAAGATTTTGGAAGTAAAATGAACACATCAGCATATAATTTACAGTGCAAATTGTAATTTTACATTCCCTGTGTGATATTTGATTCGAAATAACTGTTTCTGAGTGGTTTTCATATAATTTATGCGCATTAGGTTTTTAAGTTACATCTTTTGTTCTAAATATAATATTTATTGTATTATTCCAGTGTCAGGTGTGTTATATTGGCGTCAGTATTTGTGTGTATGACATGTCTGCACCTCCTATATGTTAGTAACCTGCAGTTTTCTCAATATCCATGTGTTGAGAATGTGTTTTAAGGTGGTTTTCAGTATATTGTAAAGGTAAAAGCAGATATTGGTAATGTGGTATATTAACATTATCTTAGCTAATGAAATAAAACAGTTTTACTGTAAATTTGCTACCATATTTTATAAGGTAAGATTCTGGCAACCTAAGCTGCAATTTTAAATTGTATTATTATTATTATTTTTTTTTATTATTCGCAGTGTACAGTACCGTAGTTTGTCTCTAAAGAAAATGTTAATGTGCCAATAAGTGCATCACATCAGGTTTGACGTGTCTAATATACATCGGTTTTGAGAGCTACAGCAGAGAGATGCAATTTCAAGAAATAACACATGAAGTTTCAGTCTCTGCCTCACAGGACGCTCATAACGGACCTTTTTCACATTTCTGGGTTTGCGGAAGTCATCATAGTTGGGTTAACTTGAAGAGCAGTGAATGGGAGAGCACCACACATATATTTTTTGCATTCCCATTTGCCCAAATAGCAAAATAAAAACTCTACGATTAAAAAAAATTATTGAGAAAGACTTATAACGGCAGTCAGAGGAGCAAACGATGTCAAATAAACATACTCGCATTAGCGTAAACTATTTTTTTGTAATTTGATGCAAAGGTATATAATACAAAGAATAGTGTTATTAATGTACATATAAAAAAATACAAATATGAAAACCTTTTGAGGATTTATGATGCTGATGACCGTTAAATGCATCATCACAGTCTTGTGAAAAGGGTCCATTCAGAACACTTAAGCAGCTGTTATGATGTTTTTATGCTGTTATGTTGCTTTTATGCTGTTATCTTGGTGTTATTGTGCTTGACAGAGCAAGTCCGCTTTGGATTCATTATTTCTTTTTTATGAACAGTGTGAACATTCTTCAAAAATTAATCTTTCATGTTCCACAGAAGCAAGAAAATCCAGGTTTGGAGCAACATGAGGGTAATGAGTAGTTTTATTTTTGGCTTCACTGTTTCTTTAATCGTGATTTCAAGGAAATACAAATCTTTGATAAAAAACACTGCAGATCAAAGTATCAGAAGTGTAAATGGATGTTTCAGCACTGGACGATGCCTGCGATGTGTTTCTTTCGGTCTGCTAGCAGACGAGAACTGCACAGCTAAGCAGAGACGGTTTTCTCAAGCATAACGAAAGCATCTTGTCAGAAACGGCAGCTGCGAAACGGAGACACAAGCAATCTAGCTGCCTGGATCTGCGTTTTGCAGCAAGACAAACAGCTGAAAACAAGCGCTTTTGCTTTGGGCCCTTGTTCGGTCTGATTCAGCTTTAATGCTGTGATATATTCCTGCTTTTAAATCAAATCTAACCTGTAAACAACGGCTTTCTATAGATATTTCAGTAGTTCCTGGATATAAAAAGACAAAAGATGACAAATTTAAGATCACAGCACTAGAATGAGGGCATCAGCTACGTGATTCTCATGGGCCAACGGCTCACAGACAAAATAACAATACAATACGATAAACTAAATTTAACAATCAGATATCAAATAAGATGAATGTATTAGAATGCATTTTTTTCCGTCTCATTTTAACACATTTAACTCTTCCCCAATGTGTAATTATATTATGTAAAAATATTTATCTCTGTATAGTCTTAAATTTATGCTGTTTTATTTTACACATTGAATGGCCCTAATGATTATTTTACTATAACAAAGTTAAGTTTTTACAGTAGTGAGAATCAGCATTTAAATGTGTGATCAAAATGTGTGAAAGTACTCTGGTGAAAATAATGGTTAATGAAAAAAATAATAATAATCTTTATGCAGAATATAATTTCTTCTTTAGATTTTTCTTAGCATTTGTTTATTGTGGGGTAAAATGTGAGTTACATGATAAAATGTATGGTCAAGTTATAATATGCGTTTTAGTTTTGTGAGATTCAACCACGTTTGACCTTGGAAAAGAAGGTTCATTAGTTTAGTTATGACACCATTCTCTGTTCTTTGTTTTCCACCAAGCCCGACATTATCCATATCAGTAAATCCATATACAGTCCCAATGGAGCGTATCTCAGGGACTGGCATATTACAGTATATAAATCCTTATCACTGCTGGGCAGATTCATCACATGCTGAAGCAGTGACCGTGTCGACTCTCAGCTTCATTATTGCTGCTGCTGCTGGATGCTTGCTGCAAAGGTCTTGACCAAAGTACTGTACAACTCTGACATGCCATTCAATTATGAGCAAAAAACTATTCCAACTGAAGCAGATGACTTTCAGCCCAATTAGAAATGTCTTTTTACTAAAGTTTTGGTAGTTTGTAAAGGGAACAAAATGGTAGATTATTTAAAGGAATAGTTCTCCCAAAAAATGAACATTTGCTCAAAATGTTCTCATCCTCAGGCCATCCGAAATATAAATGAGTTTATTTGTTCATCAGAACAGATTTGGAGATATGTAGCACCACTTGCTTAGCAATGGAGTGAATGGGTGCCGTCAGAATGAGAGTTCAAACAGCTGATAAAAACATCACAATAATGTTACATTTTACATAACGAGTATTTTACATGAATAAGCAGTGGATTCTTATTGTAAACATTTCTATTTACAAATAGATAATAACTATAAGAATTAATCTGTGGGCTGCACATCGATCTGCGACCTCTGAATATCGAAGCAAAGAAATTGAAGTGGTCTAATAATAAATTGAGCAGTTTTTATTTTTGTGTTTAGTAAATTCATTATGCATGATTCAAAAGCCTGCTGCATGGGACTAGATGTTCAACATCTGCAATGAACCATAAATCACATTCAGAAATTGCAATCCAGTACTGTTTCATCTGGATGACTAATATGGACGGAAGTGGTCAATGATGTATGAATCACAGAAATATTGTTCAGTATATTGTTCAAATGTGCTCACTGGTTGTTTGTCATGTTAAGTGTAATTGTCCTATAGTTGCTACACTGATGAAAGCCTCTCTGAAATATAATCAAGTGAGCCGTACATCTACCCTGTCTAGGCTAACAAATCATTACCGCTGATTTATTTGATGTCACGAGGTCGATTAAGTAGACGCGCTCAGGAGGACTTTTATAAAGCGTTTTCTGTTGCACAAGACAAGATGTTCCAGATTTCTGGATGCAGTCATGCTGTTAGATGAATCAGTGCGGCAACTGAGAAACTGACTAAAAAACAAACAACACAGGAAATGAGTAACTGGAAGTACTGCATCAAAACAAGTGCAAGGTACGCAAACATCACTTACAAAAAGGGTTCATCTGTAATGGTTGCCTTTGACACTTCAGTCATCTGACAAATCCTCAAATTACAATGAAATGACACCACGATTAAATAAATGTTACTGTGCAGTTCTCTTCCATTCAGAAGATGAGTGCATATACAAAACTGAAGATGTGTTAACCCTTTGAGTCATCATGGGTGATGGTTAGTCTATGGCAGCTGTTTTATTAATCTTCACCTCTTTGCATGAATGCAGTGCTATTTTAGTATTATTTGTATGCTATTATTGCACATATTTTGAATCAGTGATATTTTACTTTCATTGAGATACTATAATAGTTTGTATTTTATTTTACAGTTATAGTTAGTTATTATTATTATAGATTTAAATACTATTTTGAATTAGTTTTTTTTTTTTTACAAAATTTCCATTCTCATTTTAATTAAGATTTTATTATTTTGCTGTGTTTTTTGTTATTTTTTTTTATGTCTCATAGTTTATATTATTTGTTTTGGCTTAAAAAAATGTTTTATAGTACATAAAGCTAAAGAGATTAATTTAGTGTAATTTAACTATCATAACCCTGTTTTGAATTAACTTTGATTTTTTTATGTTCATTTTAGTAATTTTGTTATGGGCTCTTATTATTTATTTATTTTATTTATTTATTTATTTTTTAATTTTACTACTTCAAATTATTTCAGTTAGGTGCCAATGCAACATTTTGATTAAATGTAATTTAATTGAATTGAATTTTTAACAAAATTGTATTATGATCATGTTTTAATTTATATTTTAGTATTGTATTATAGTGAAACAATTGTACAAATTACTATTTCTTTATTGAACTGCTGTACTTTTTTAATTAGTTTTTTCAGCTTTATGGCAAATAATCTGAATTATTTGTAATATTTGTAATTAGCCATAACAGCATTGTTTTTTGTAGGCTCTTAAAAGCATGAAATAGTTGGATATTGTTCCCGGTCTGTTGTCTTTGACATCACAGCTCATGATAGTCACTAGTGAAGGGTTTAGGTCTGTGGTGCCTTCAGCCAATCAGCTTTGTCATTATATCACTTCCCTGTGACTAAAGAATGATTCGTCACATGGCATTTATGACTCAGGTCATTGGCTCAAAGTTGGCTAAAGTTCCTTGTCCAAACTAAAGTCCCATGAACAAAGATGAGAGCAAGCAGGCCAGACTGCTCAGTTTGTTCACTGACTGATGATGAACATTACACATAAAAACACCACGCATGTCAGAAATCACCACGTCCAGTCTGACCGCCAGCTGGGAACAAAGTCATGTTAAGATGCTACCAGGATGATACAGTGAGCACTGAGGAAAAACAAATCTGCCAAAGTCTGCAAGGTTAGTGGCATGCAGTCTTTGACAATCTTTTGAAAGAGTTTTATTTGAAGCACTTATCAGTAAGTAAACTACATCGGCATGTATTCATTTAGCAGATGCTTTTATGCAAAGTGACTTACAAACGAGAAACTATGTAAACATTTTATCATAAGACTTAAAATACACAATGCTGAGTTTAAGCATAAGATAAATTAGCACAAGCTGGGACAGAAGTGAAATGCGAAAACATCTGTTTAATTAGATAATCAAAAGCAGTGCTTTGTTTTGTCTTGGAAATAGTGCTTGCTATTTGCACAGGCATGCATTTTGAGTACAAAGTCTACTAACATTTTCACAATTTCTACAGTGTTTTAATAGCTATTGCTGCGTGATTATGTGAACACATGTTTATGCTGGTCTGTATTGTTGATAGAATCTCCTTTAGATCGTGTATATTTCTATCTAAGTAGGTAATTCTAGGCCATAATTGAGAGACAGACTTCAAGCCACAAGTTCGATTCTGGCTATTAAGACTAAAGCCAAACTTTGACACCTTTGATATCTTAATGTGGTTCCTGGTGTTCCCTACTGTATATCCCATATGGCAATATGAAATTGTATATATTTGAATATTTATAATGTTTTGTATATTTTGAAATAAGTTTAAGAGTACATTTGAAAACGTACTTTTTGCCGTATGGGATAACCAGCAGACCATCCTTAAATGATCTGTATAGCATGCATGATATGATTTATGATATATGCAAAACATCTTTCTTTTTTAATTGTGCCTGTCATGTCTAATTATATGTTCCTCTGATTTATTAACCATCACAAGGGCATTAAACCAAGACATCTCGGCACAGAATTATGGGTTATGTTATTTCTACAGCATCTGTCCCAAATACCATCATCCTTCTTACTGAGACACATAGAGTCAAATGAAGAGGTCATTAGTAAGAGTAATGCCACTTTATGTAGTAATTAAAATAAGTGAGAGATGAAGGGAGCAAGAGGAAAGAGGTAGAACAAGAAACGCAGAAAGCAAGATAAACCTAATGCTAAATACTGTTCCCTATAGCTGGTAAAAACATTTTCATGGCTGGTAAAGTTTCTCAATTTACCCATGCAAAGGTGACCCTTCACTCATTTAAATTCCACTCAAATCCTCCCATTAAAGCCCAAAGCAGCGGCAGCATCTCAAACATCAGGTTTCTCAGTGTTTAATGTGGAAAACCCGGGGGTTAGCTGGACTCCTGCTAACACACTTTGATGATCACATATTCGAGGGAGTGTGGAGTTTCTTGCGGTTTATTGATAAAAAGGAAATGGTGACTTTGTCAGTGTCAAGTCCGTGTCTAAACTTCTGATCAAATCTTTTCTCAGGTAGAGGAGGGATATTGCATATCAATCTATGCTGAGAGTAAACTATTTTATGGCACTCGTTACATTAAATCTTACACATAAGATTATGAAAGCCTATGTCAGCCTTATATAAAGCTATATCTTACAATTCAGAAATGGTGTTAATTGTGAGAGAAGTTAGAATTGATAGAAAAAAAAGTCTTAATCATGAGATAAAATCACTTTTTTTTAAAAAATAATTTTGTATTCCTTTGTGGAAATTAGCTTCCATATACAATTGTCATAGGTTCATACATGCAAGAACTGCTGTGGCATTTGTTGGCTTAGTGTTCCTTGATATTTTTTACTAAAAAAAAAAAAAACGGAGAGAGAAAGACATCAAGCATGTCCTCTTGTGTACTATATAATTGTTGGCCTTTTAACCCAAAACGATGTATTGATGTGCCTTTACAACCCTTTAAACACTCTTTTAAATATACTTTGATTCGGGATGCCCTAAATTTAAACTTGTGTTTGAGATGGATAGTGTGCAATTTGGGACAGAGACACTATTTGCTCTAGTCGCGAGGCAAACTTAATAATCTTGTCAGTGGATGTTTCAGTTGTGCTGCTCATCTATTCACTGAACGATAAAAACACTGAAACATGTGGCCCAAAGGACTTTGTTCTCTTATTGTTTTGCTGCTTAAGTAAACGAATTTGAAAAGCATTCGTTGTGCATTTCCTCCTTTTAAAATGTGCTTGAGACTGAAGGATCTTTCTGAGGTGTGACAGGGAAGAGAACTGAAGTGTTTTAATCTAATATAACGGGTTGTAAATGCTGTGTGCAGCACAAATGCATCGCATCGCCTCAGTGTCTCATTTGATTTGTGTTGATTGTGGTTATACGTAATTATTCATTCATGAGCTACAATCTAATGTGGCCCTGTGGGTGAAAGATAGCAGAGATATTACAATCAAGTAACAAGCCAATATCTCTCTCTGGGAAATGTACCGACACACACACACACACACACACACACACACAGAGAGAGAGAGAAACACTTTTAGGTTCCTCTAATAATTGTGCCCAATACGCCTCACTTTAGCTGCTCACCCTTCAGCTGTGTTTCATGTACCTATGGATTATTCTCTCATCTCATCTTTAATGCTCCTGGTCCACCATCATACTAGAAAACATTTTAGTTTTAATACAGAACATTAAACCTGTTATTTTTTTCATTATAAGTGTACAGTTCAACCCTTTCGCCTCTTTCCCTCATATATGAATTGCTGTATTGTATTTATTAATACAGTATATGTCCATCCATCCAATCATTCATCCATCCATCCATCCATCCGATCATTCATCCATCCATCCATCCATCCGATCATTCTGTCTTTCCATCAATCCATTTTTTCCATCTGTCGTTCAATCCAACCAATCAATCCTTCCATCTGTCCAACCAATCATTCCATCCATCCATCCATCCATCCAGTCATTCCATTCATCCAATCATTCCATCCATCCATCCAGTCATTCCATCCATCCAGTCATTCCATTTCCATCCTCCATCATCATCCATCCATCCATCCATCCATCACCATCCGTCATTCATCCATCCAGTCATTCCATTCATCCAATCATTCCATCCATCCATCCATCCATCCATCCATCCAGTCATTCCATCCATCCAGTCATTCCATTCATCCAATCATTCCATCCATCCATCCATCCATCCAATCATTCCATCCATCCATCCATCCAGTCATTCCATCCATCCATCCAGTCATTCCATTCATCCAATCATTCCATCCATCCATCCATCCAGTCATTCCATCCATCCAGTCATTCCATCCATCCAGTCATTCCATCCATCCAGTCATTCCATCCATCCAGTCATTCCATCCATCCAATCATTCCATCCATCCAGTCATTCCATTCATCCAATCATTCCATCCATCCAATCATTCCATCCATCCATCCATCCAGTCATTCCATCCATCCAATCATTCCATTCATCCAATCATTCCATCCATCCATCCATCCAGTCATTCCATTCATCCAATCATTCCATCCATCCAATCATTCCATCCATCCATCCATCCAGTCATTCCATCCAATCATTCCATTCATCCAATCATTCCATCCATCCATCCATCCAGTCATTCCATCCATCCAGTCATTCCATCCATCCAATCATTCCATCCATCCATCCATCCATCCAGTCATTCCATTCATCCAATCATTCCATTCATCCAATCATTCCATCCATCCAATCATTCCATCCATCCATCCATCCAGTCATTCCATCCATCCAATCATTCCATTCATCCAATCATTCCATCCATCCAATCATTCCATCCATCCATTCATCCAATCATTCCATCCATCCATCCAGTCATTCCATTCATCCAATCATTCCATCCATCCGTCCGTCCATCCGTCCGTCCATCCGTCCGTCCGTCCATCCTCATCCCGTCCATCCAGTCCATCCCGTCCATCCCGTCCATCCCGTCCATCCCGTCCATCCTGTCCATCCATCCTTTTCGTCCGTCTGTCCGTCCGTCCGTCCGTGGATTTCCCGGGATGCTTTTCATTGTACTGGATTGGGAGATTTAATGTTCAAATTAAATAAAAAGTATAAAACAAATATTTTATGTTTAAAGTAAAGGGGAAGACTTGATAGTGTTCAATATTCAGTTATCTTGGTTATCATTGTGCTGAAGAGTGGAGCCTGGGATTATGATGATATAAACTTTTTTTCACTCTGTTCAGTTACATATTTTTCCAAATTTGTGTTAAGTTCATGGGACATTTTATTTATTTAGTTTCTATTTGAAGGTTTTTTTCTTGAGTAGGTGACTGATTTGGCACATGCAACAAACAGTATGCATTTGGGAATACTATTATATATATTTTTTTGGCATCATATGATCATTTGTGCAACTATAAATTATATTTGGTTTAATTTTAATTATATTATCTAATTATTAAAATGGTTATGATGAATGTTTCTCTAATTTCGTCCACCAAATTGGTTGCATCTTGGATGCATTTTTTTTCACTGTGTATTGTGGGCTTGCTCTCAAAAGAAGTTGCGATGTTTCCTTACACTTTGACCAAAATAACTGTCAACATGTCATATGTCTTGGAGTGTATTCATACTACAAATGTAGTTAATCAGTTTTTTCGTCAGAGATAATTGTTCGAGGTCAGCTCACTGTAGCCACACGCAGAAACAACACAAGATGACGTTTGGTTGCTGCAGAGCGAAACAACTTTTTGGCAGTGCCACGTAGTACATGACAGACTCCTCAGGTCACCGTAAGCACATCAGCTGTGACTGAGAGCATCATAGAGCTTGCGTTGCAGAATGCTGATGTGTCTAGGCAGACGCTGTCTTGTTTGTATTCGGGACTTTTGCTGTCTTTGTGCAACTGTGAATAGAGACATATGTCATGCTTGTTAAATCAGAAATCTGACTGAATGAGACAAGCCCAATGTACAGAGCATTTTTTGTCTGGACTGGAGGAGAAAACGGCACATATTCAAACGGTAATGTAAGTGTCTAAAGCCGGATTGTATAGCGTGCAGCCTGTGGGGTAAAATCACAATGCGCCGCATGTCGCAAGCGCACATGAGTCAGACGTGTTTCTGTGTTTGTTTGTTGGCTGTTGTTTTTGTGGTCAAGCAGGACCATTCAATACTTCCAGTTCCACATTTAATATAGGTATGAAAAAATCAGACTCCCTCACGACCTTAGCTACAACTTCCTCTCAGATAACTGCAAGAGATTGAGGTCAGAGACGAAATACACAGCATGCTTGGTTTTGTTTCCAGGAATTGGCCATGCTGTGAAGTCACTGCACCGGAAAGGTGAACAATGTAAACTTTTTTGCTCATGACCTTACCTGAGCTTCTCCAGTTCTGCTCAATAGATTCAGCTTTCACCTTTTTGTACCTTTTTTTTTTTTTTTTTTTTACAAATTTTGTGTGTGTGTGTGAGAGAGAGAGAGATCATGTGATCTCTCCATCTTGTTACACTTATAGTGTTGCCAGTCTCAAATTGCTGGCTTGCACAAAAATATTTATAATGTTCTTGTTATGCTTTATTATCATCAAATATTGTATTTAATCTTTTTAGCAACTTGATTTCTTTCAGCTAGCACAGGTTTTGCATTTATTTTGGAACCAATTGATTGTAGGCCTCATTGATTTGAGCATGTACCAAAAACAATAAAATAACAGAATTTAGGATAGGACATGTGGTCAAGCGTAGCATAAGGAGACATTTACACACAATTTTTAAAAGGTTGCTCATTTTTGGCCTGGAAACACAAAATTAGTCGCAGGATTTACAGCACAGAGTTCAATTGTCCGAGTGGGAAGTAGGTTTATCAAACATGTATTCTATTCTAATTGTACTATTTTATACTTTTCTATTACAATTGAATATAATTACGCTCCATTTTTAAAGGCTGGAATACATTAAATATTATTTTTGCCCTGATTTCCCCCCGATTTACAGTCTGGATCCGTCGATAGTTGCTGAACATCAGAGTCAGTCTGCAGATATGAGTTAACAGATGTTATTGAAAATCACGTAGTGTGTGATGGTCACAGACTCTGAATTTTAGCTCCAGACTTTGATTCCATCCAGTTGGAGGATATCAAATATTTTGATAATTTGAGACTATTTTAGAACGGTTCCTTGGGGAACCCAAAATGTTAGAGCGTTGGACTTGAAACCCGTGGTAACCCAAGGTTGTGGGTTCGAATCCCGGCTCCGGCAGGAAGTGTCCACGACTGATGTGAGACCCTTGAGCAAGGCACCGAACCCCAAACTGCTCCCTGGGCGCCGCAGCGTCGGCTGCCCACTGCTCCACTTGGATGGGTTAAATGCAAAGAACACATTTCACTCCTCATTATACTCTGTTTAATTGTGTATGTGACAAATAAAGCTCATCTGAGCTTAATTTGTTTGTGTT
The DNA here is from genome assembly GCA_003573665.1 of Oxygymnocypris stewartii. Taxonomy (NCBI): domain Eukaryota; kingdom Metazoa; phylum Chordata; class Actinopteri; order Cypriniformes; family Cyprinidae; genus Oxygymnocypris; species Oxygymnocypris stewartii. The sequence continues at coordinate 103,603 of QVTF01013882.1, read as the reverse complement.
TGTTGTACATAGTTCTGATAGTTCCGGTCCTTGATTCTGATTGGCTGAGCCATGTTCGAAGCTGTAAATTACACAACAAACCTAGACCTTTGATTACTTTGTGTGTTGCCTGGCAACAACTTTGTTCCAACCACAACTGTTTCTGAGGAACTGCATTGTTTGGTGGAAGAAAACCGTTTTTATTCACATGTGAAATCTTACTAAGTATATGGAATAACCGTTTTATAAAATGATCGTGCTGAAGGCGTCCCATTGCTGCTCCTCTGTCTGTCTCTCTCTCTCACAAACACACACACACACACACACACATTGAGCCAGTCACACATCTCAGTGACCTTTATTAACTGCAGCGTCTCTGAGAATGCATCCAGCCATTCGTTAAATAGGACACAGCCCTGCGTGAGCGACAAGAGACGAATAAACGGCAGATATTTCAGCTCTGATGTTTGGCTTCATAAGTCACAGCATTCAAAGCAGCTCCTGTGGGCGAGCCTCTGCTTACGGAGTTAGTTCATCTTCTGCGATAAACACTGAAAGGGCAGATTATTTTGCTTGTGTATGCTGCAGAATGCACGTCTCAGGGAAAAGTTGACAGAAAAATAATGATGCAGACTTTACCTTTTCTGTGAGATGGCTAGAACATACAATGCAGTCACACGACCTGCACGCTTTCATCTTTGCTCATGAGTGTAAATGAGATCATTTGTGACTCTAGAATTGCAGGACAATCATCTCTTGACAAGCAGATTTCACTGATTGGCTGAGCATTAAAACGAACATGCACAATCCCCAACACATCATTTTTAACTATCCTTAAATGCAACTCTGTCTAGCAAATAATAGATAATAATACAAATCTTGAAATAGTTGTCAGAAAATATACTTTGTCAGAATGCACTGCTAATTTTGAATGACTGAGAGATGCTGAGAGAATAAAGCTAGTTAAAACAACTACCTGCAAGAGCAAACTACTCAAACTAACCAGCTCATCTTTGACACTGGTGGAAATGCACCAAAATATTATATACATGGCAATGAACACAATAGAGTTGTAGGAGTGAAGTGCAGTAAAATTCAAGGGCTTGCTCTGAATTTTATTCATAATTTTATACATTATGCCAGGAATACAATACCTATATTGTATAAATATTATATAATTATTTTATATAGTGTATAATGCATTTATTCTGTATAATCCTAATTATTAAAGTATTAAATTAATTAATTATATTTCTTATCAATTACAATTTTATCATAGTTATCATTTAATTTATGCAAAGTATTATTTATATATATATTCACACACACATACTATTTATCATATGAAGTTAAATTTGTCTTTATTTTATATTTATTTATTTTTACAACCAATGGTGTGAGTTTGGGGTTGGACTGACTGATGTTAGATCGAAAGCGTTTTCATTGTTGTTTTAGTGACTATGTGATGCGTACAAAAATGACCGACATATCAAGCCCCCTTCACTGAACTGAACACTGTATATTTAAGCCCATGTTAAAATCACATTATTCAAATATTTTAAGAGACTTTTATGGGGTGAACAAACTAATATCAATACACAGAATGTGATACTGTATCTTTGTCTTAGGTGCGAACTCATACAGAGGCATTGTTTATTTCAATGATAAGACAACATGCAATACAATCCCCACAGGCATACGTTATATAGCTTTCGTACAGCTACAGGATCATAAGATGAGTTGCTTCATTCATCCATTATTGACACTAGTTGTTGGGCTGAGTGAGTATGGACATGGGGTTATGAAGTGGCATCCTCCTTCAGAGGTTTAGTCCAGTTAGTTTATATGGGTATGTATGTGTGAAAATCACTTTTAACACGTTTTAAACATGTTGCAGATGGAATTAAGAACCTAGCCAGTGTACTTTCTTAAAGTACATATTCCAATATGTTCCTCCCTCAACTTAGACGAGTTGATACGTACCTCTCCGGTCCGCTTTAATCGCTCTAACGCGTGGCGCCACTATGCTAGAGTTTAGCTTACGTTTTATTTTGTCACCATACTTGCTCGTGTAACTACTCATGTAATCGTCTTTAAATAGGGAAAACATGGAAGTGTTTGGTCTTCTAAATATATCCCTGTTTGGATCCTAAGGAATGAATGGTGCTAAGCTAAATGCTAGCATAGTGGCGCCACGCACATGACGCACTAAGACGGGAGAGGTATGCATCAACTCATCTTAGTTGAGGGAAGAACATATATGGAAAAACTGTGGCGTTTTCCTTTAAAGATGAATATCTATATTTCATCCTTCCCCAAATGCTTTTGTAAAAAGTACTTTATTTTACAAATGAACCTGTATTGCACTAAGTTTGTGCTTGATGAATAACAACACTTAGAATGCATTTTCAGTTAGTATAGACATGTCAATGTAGTTTTAGTATACTTATCATGAAATAAATATATTTTAAATGCAACTAAGCATATTTATGTTTTACTAGGGATTTTACACAATTATATAACAAACCACCTATAGAATAAACTCCACTTCCAAAGTCAGCCCGTTCTTCTGCTTCTAGTTCTGCTTGGTTGTTGCTGATTTGAGATCATTACTAGTATAATTGATCTGGATAATTCAAGCAGAGCTCTATACGAGCCCCCTAAGTACTAATAAGAGCCTGCGTTCAGACCCACTTTAGACGTCACCCCAAGGGCTTGAATTCATTTACAGGGTTAGGATTTCTTATTTGCCGTGGTGCCTTCTATTGCCTTCAGTGCTCAACTGGATTGAACCATTAAGCCGTGGTGTTAACTATTTCTGCAGTGGGATTCTTCCGCTACCAAAATGTCTCTGAATGTCTTTGCAGTCTGAATTCCTGCTGTTTTTGATGCTGAAAGTGAGCAATATTCGCCGACGTTTAACGCCTCCTGACTAAACAAAGGGCGCCAATGTGAGCGTGCACACCGACGTGAAAAACGCCACACGTAAAAGCGTCATTTTTTTTAAAAACGCCTCAGGTTTGTTTTTTTGGTTTGACGCACCGTGTCAAAAACTATCCGACCAATGAGATTGGCGCTTTTGCTCACGTGTCTGGAGCTGCTGAAGTTACAGTAAAACACAACTTGGGGGCGCTCAAACACAAAACAGTCTTGCCGAGCACACATACGTAACGACGAAGAAGATATACGCCAAGTAGCGTCTACACTGCCGGCGTCGGCGTCTTTCCTCATTCAACAGAACAATAATTTCTTAATCGCTGGAGCTGCTGGTGCTTGAAATATCCATGTTTTCTTTGTATGATTTTGACAAGCGCGTAAATACTTGCTCTCTTCTTCTGAGTGACAAGCGAGTGTCAGAAGCGTAAAGTTGCGCAGCGCCACCTTGTGTACCGGGGTATTTCTGTTTTACATTAAGCGCCATCTAAGGTCAGGGAATGAATTTGCATGTTCACTCGGCTCATCGTCAGCGAAAATCGCTTGGGTGTGAACACAAAAAACGCGTTGAAAAACGCTGGCGAATAACGCGCGCTGATATTCGTCCCGGTGTGTACGGGCCTTTAGGACATTAGGACATTTAGGACATTTAGGCGTATTGATTTTAGGCGCATTGTCACTAACACTGACACAACTAGTATAAATGGTCAGGAAATAGAGGTTGTCACAGAGTATAAGTATTTAGGATCCATTATTGATGATAAATTGTGCTTCAAGTCAAATACCAGTTTGCTTTGCAAGAAAGGCCAGCAGCGCCTGTATTGCCTGAGGAAGCTGGCGAAGTTTAATGTGGACAAGACCCTGTTGACCCTTTTCTATAGGTCCTTTGTTGAGTCGGTTGTTATCTTCTTCTTAATCTGCTGATATGGGTTCATCACTTTAAAACAAAAAAACTCAATTTCAAGGTTAATTAAGGTGAGCATTTGCATCACAGGTTCTAAGCAGAAAAGCCTGGATGAACTTTATCAGAAGCAGATGTTAAGAAGGGTTGAATCTATCCTGTCAGATAATTATCATCCTTTACAGGCTGAATTTCAGATGTTGACATCGGGATCTCGCTTTAAACTCCCAAAATTGAGAACCAACAGATATAAACACTCTTTTGTACCTGCAGCCATTTTGCTTCTCAATTCTAAAACACAACTTATTGACTTACCATTTATTGATTGCTTACTGTTTTTTATTGTTTTTAGCCATGCCTGCAAGGTAGGCATCTCTGTATTGTGTGTGATTTGTACTATACCATCTGCTGCACGATGAATTGCCCAACTGGGGACAAATAAAGTAATTTTAATTGAATTGTTATTTTATAATTTACCATTAAGAAACATACTCAGAAACATGTTTTTTAAGGCAATTGGTTTTCTCAAATTATTTGCTTTGTCATTTGGTTTTACAATTTGAGGTTGTCTAGAGGCTGAATAAAATAGTAACAGATAAAGAAAAAGTCAACAAATTGCTTTAGTATTTTCAATCTAACTTGGTTGTTTAATGGTAACTTGTATTATAGGGAATAGCCCAGAAACTAAATGTGCTAATTGGAAACCAAGCTGAAACAAACACAAACAGCCGTTATGAAGTGAGGTCACATTAAATAAAACAAACCAAAACTAAACTCTGACGAAGACCCTGCTAATGGACCGTTGCGTGTAGAGATTCAGCCTCCACCCAAAGTCCTAGCTCATGCATCACTAATACTGTTCAATTAATAATGCACTCAATGCGACTATTAAACACTCATTTGACTATAATTGCCTTGCAATCAATCATGTACGAGAGACGATTGAATTCTCTGAGCTCTGATTGGATCTTCGTAGAAAGGCATCGGTCCAGGAGACACCGCTGCAGTGTGGCTGTTACAGAGAGGGACACGGACAGATGCATCGGCACTAAATAATAGGTCGTGTCATTTAGACAAACAGGCTCGTTTTGAATCCCTTTCACTTTTTGGGAGAAGAATTGCGTAAAAATTCATGGTGATGGAGCGCTTGTCTCGCATTGTGAACAAAAACGATTCCTATGTTATGCAACTGCTGACATAGTATCACTCTTAATAAATTATATTATAATTAATATAACTATATTTTTGTCTTTGGTTTTTAATTTGTATTCCTTTTATCTGAACACTTTTATCAGTAAAGGTTTTTTATTGGCATTGATGGCTCCATTAAAAACCTTTAACATCCACAAAAGGTTCTTTATGGAGGAAAAGGTTTCTTTGGATTATTAAAATGTTGTTCACATAAATATTTTTGAAAAATAAGGCAGCTTGATGCAGTAAAGCCTTTGAGTTCTCTCAACAATAGTTTTTTTGTTGTTGTTCTTCTCAGTAAATATACTTTGTTTAGCCAATGTATTCTTTTTTTGATATAAACATTCTTGTCACAGTAACTGAAACAATTACTGTCGTTGAGGTAATTATTAGTGTTTTCTGTTTCCTGGAAGAAAAAAAGATATAAAGTCATCTCATTTTCAACTTTTTTTTTATTTACAAATGACAAATCTTAATTGATAACTTAGTCTAATAAGTCAACATTATCTTTGAACATTCTAGGCCTCAAAACTAGACACAAACCTCAAGAACGGTGGCCATAAAGAAATATTGAAAAGTTTGTATTCAATGCAATTCAAGTTACAAATCGTTGCAACGCAGCTTTACAGAAAATGAAAGATTCTACAATATATTAGTGGTAGCTTATCAGTGGTGGCTATGCCAATAAAGATGAGCTCTTTACATCATCGTACAATGAATAACTAACTATAATGACAAAACAAGAACTAAAAAGTTTAAATGAAGTCAGCAAGCAGCAATAATCCTATAACAATAATGTTGCAAATGCATGCTGGGAACTCACAAAGCCGTAAAATTTAAAAAATATACAATTATATTAGACAACTGTGTAAAGTTGGGACACCGTTTGGAGTAATTGTGTTGGTCTGGCAAGGTTTTTTATGTATTTTTTGTATTTGAGACTCAAAAGGTTTCGTAAACTGGAAATCGTGCAGTTGTGTTTTGTTACAGCGAGAAAGTGGTTATTTTAAGAACTGTTCACTAAGAGTTTAACAAAGAAACGGTTGTTCTAAAAACCCTTTTGGGGTGTTTGTTTTAAGAGTGTCGGTCATGATTGTGCTCAAGAAATAAAAGTGAATATGATGCTGATGTGACTGAACGTCATTGTTCCCATTCAGTCGGTCACGTTCGACGTACGTCGGACTGACCGACGAATAGGAATCTCGCTAGAGAGGCCAATCTACTTCGAGTGTAACTAAACGAGCCAATGCACATTGGCATGCAATCATATGCAGCAGCTGCTCACCTCGCAGCGCGGGTATATAATGAGCAGCAGGTGCGTTGCATCTTCAGCTTTTCGCTTCGGAGCCGAACAAATCGTTCTACTGAAGAAGTGTTCTAAAAAGAGTCTCTGCAGGACGATCTCTTTTGTAGAAAAGTGCGGGCGTACAGCACAGCAGCGGGGTCGAATCTCTCTCCTTTTCCTCCCAGAAAAGCTGTTTTTACAGCTGGTAAGAGTGCGGCGAGAGAGAAAGAGCACACTACAGGCTGCACAAATCCCTGTTTGTGTTGCGGCGGCCGTTCCCCTGCGTGCTTCAGCACTGATTAAAAGAGCAAATCCCTAAAAGAGCTTACACAATTAGAGCTTGCGTCTTTTTAAAGATGACATTCTACTTGTGTGTTTCTGGATGCGGTCGTTACCTGGCGCCGAGAGATGGTCACGAGCGCTGCATCACGTGTCTGGGCTTAGCGCACGGTGAGGCAGCGTTTGTGGATGAGTCATGTACCCATTGTGGGAGGATGACCATCTCGGAGTTGCGATCGAGACTCCAGCTCCTGCAAAGGGGCGGAGTCCCAGTGCCGCTGCCTCGTTCCAACCCCCATCAGAGGGTTGCTGCGAGCGGTGACACTGGTGATCTGAGGATCACAGTGAGTGCATTTCCTTCGGGGAACCAACCCCCTAGGAACCCTCACTCCTCCTGCACTCCGCAGCCAGTAGAGCTGCCGGAGGAGCGCGGTGGGCCATCTCAAAGGTGTGCACCAATCCGTGTCCTTCGGCGCTCCTCCCGATGACCGGATGTCGATAGCTGCATCGGAGGGTGAGTCAGATTTTGCCGGAGATGACGCGTCGGCGCAGTCACCTCCTTCGGGTACGGTGGCTGTGCCCGATACAGATCCGGAAATGATGGCTATGCTTTCCCGGGCCGCCAACAGGGTCGGGCTCGTGTGGAATCCTCCACCGTGTCCTGAACCCTCAAGGCTGGACGATTGGTTTCTCGGGGTGGCACAAGCTGGTTCTCAGCCACCCACCCCGGTTCCTTTCTTCCCGGAGGTGCATGAAGAGCTCACTGGTACGTGGAAGGCACCTTTTACTGCCCGAAACCGCGCCAGTGGGCCCTCCTCCCTCACCACCCTTGATGGCGGTGCGGCTAAGGGTTACACACGCATCCCCCCTGTGGAGCGGGCTGTGGCTATGCAGCTGTGCCCTAACTCCACCTGGCGCGGGGAGCCGTCTCTCCCTTCCCGGGCCTGTAAGCACTCGTCGGACCGTACCGGCAGGGCTTACCAGGCCTGTGGGGAAGCCGCCTCCGCCTTACACGCTATGGCGTTGTTGCAGGTCCATCAGGCCAAGGCACTGAGAGACCTGCACGAGGGTGGTCATGACCCACAAGTTCATCACGAACTTCGTGCTGCGACGGACCTCGCGCTTCGGGCGACGAAGGTTACGGCGCGGGCAGTGGGCCGTGCGATGTCCACTCTGGTGGTCCAGGAACGCCATCTCTGGCTGTGTCTGGCCGACATAAGGGATACCGACAAAGTCAGGTTCCTTAATTCCCCCGTGTCCCAGACCGGCCTCTTTGGCGACGCGGTCGAGAACTTCGCCCAGCAGTTCTCGGCTGTACAGAAGCAGTCTGAGGCGATTAGCCACATCCTGCCCCGGCGGTCCGCTGTTGCATCCACTCTGCCGCCGGCAGCACCTCAGCCTGCTCGTCGCTGAGGGCGACCCCCTGCGACTGCCCCCGTTCCCGCACCGCAGCAACAGCCTCCACCCAAGCGGCGCCGTGGAGCCAGTCGTAGGCGGGGTCCCCAGCCCGTCCAGGCCCCCGCCAAGAGGGGCGGCAAAGCCAAGAGCAAGAGGCCCTAGGACGGGCGACCCGGAGATGATTGGGACTGCTCTTCAGGAGATGGTGACTGCACCGCTCCTTCCCCCGGAGGAGGGCCGGGTGGTAAATCCTTTGTTTTTTCCTTCTGTTCCGCCGCTGGCCCAGCAGCCAGCGGTACCCAAATTTTCAATAAAAGAGCAGTTTCTGTCATCTCCAGGTCCGAAGAGGGCTCGGAGAGTAGTGGGAGGAGCAAAACCTCTCCACTCTCATCCACCTCTTCTGTCGCCAGCGGACAGCAGCGCGCAGTTCGAGATGGGCACCCAAGCCTCTCCTGCACCCCCTGTCCGGCCGTGGAACCAGGTAAGTGTTGCAAAGCACACTCAGACCCCGCTACGGGCCGCCTCCAAAGAGAGCCCCCCGAGCTGCGTCCCTGCGTTCCACCTCGCTGCCCCACTGCGGGTACGCCGGTGGTCCCCTTGGTCCCACTTGTGCGGTCTCTGCGAGCCTGGTTAGCGCTCCCCAGTCCGTCTCGTTGGCTCATTCGGACCATCAGGCTCGGCTATGCGATTCAGTTCGCCCGGCGTCCCCCCAAGTTCAGGGGTGTCCACTTCACTTCAGTGAAAGCTATCGATACCCATGTCTTGCGTGCGGAGATCGCAGTCCTACTGGCGAAGGACGCGATAGAGCTGGTCCCTCCTGCCGATATGAGGTCAGGGTTTTACAGCCCTTACTTCATTGTACCCAAGAAAAGTGGTGGGTTACGACCGATCTTGGATCTGCGAGTTTTGAATCGGAGCCTTCACAAGCTACCGTTCAAGATGCTCACGCAGAAACGCATTTTCGAGTGCGTCCGTCCCCGAGATTGGTTTGCAGCGATCGACCTGAAGGACACGTACTTTCATGTCTCGATTCTTCCTCGACACAGGCCGTTTCTGCGCTTTGCGTTCGAGGGTCGAGCATATCAGTACAAGGTCCTACCCTTCGGGCTGGCCCTGTTTCCCCGCGTCTTCACGAAAGTCGTGGAGGGAGCCCTTGTTCCCATGAGAGAACAGGGCGTCCGGATCCTCAACTATCTCGACGACTGGCTCATTCTCGCTCAGTCTCGGGAACAGTTATGCGAACACAGGGATTTGGTGCTCAGTCACCTCAGCCAGTTGGGCCTTCAGGTCAACTGGGAAAAGAGCAAACTCGCCCCAGTGCAGAGGATCTCTTTTCTCGGTATGGAGTTGGATTCGGTCGAACAGTCAGCACGCCTCACAGAGGAACGTGCTCAGTCGGTGTTGAACTGCCTGAATACATTCAGGGACAGGACAGCGGTCCCACTGAAACTTTTTCAGAGGCTCCTGGGGCATATGGCGGCCGCAGCGGCAGTAACCACGCTCGGCTTGCTTCATATGAGACCGCTTCAGCACTGGCTTCATGGCCGAGTCCCGAGATGGGCGTGGCAACGCGGCACGTACCGAGTGACAATCACTCCGGAATGCCGCCAAACCTTCAGCCCGTGGTCAGACCCCTTGTTTCTTCGGGAAGGAGTAGCCCTAGAGCAGGTGTCCCGGCATGCTGTAGTCTTCACGGATGCCTCTGCTACCGGCTGGGGGGCCACGTACAACGGGCAGGCAGTGTCAGGGGTGTGGACGGGCCCCCAACGGCATTGGCACATCAACTGCCTCGAGTTGCTAGCAGTATACCTTGCCCTGGGCCGCCTGAAGGGGCCGTTACGGGGCAAGCATGTGCTGGTCCGTACGGACAATACTGCGACCGTTGCGTACATCAACCGTCAAGGAGGTCTGCGCTCCCGTCGCATGTCGCAACTCGCCCGCCATCTCCTCCTTTGGAGTCAGAAGCATCTGAGGTCGCTTCGCGCCATTCATGTCCCTGGTGTGCTCAACCGTGTGGCCGACGAGCTCTCACGAGCTGTGCTGCCAGGAGAGTGGCGACTCCACCCCCAGGTGGTCCAGCTGATTTGGGGGGAGTTCGGCGAGGCTCAGGTAGACCTGTTTGCCTCGCTAGGAACCTCCCACTGCCAGATGTTCTACTCCCTGTCCGAGGGGACACTCGGCACAGATGCACTGGCGCACAGCTGGCCCCGGGGCCTTCGCAAGTATGCGTTTCCCCCAGTGAGCCTACTTGAACAGACCTTGTGCAAAGTCAGGGAGGACGAGGAGCGGGTCTTGCTAGTTGCGCCCTATTAGCCCAACCGGACCTGGTTCCCGGAACTCATGCTCCTCGCGACAGCCCTTCCCTGGCTAGTTCCTCTGAGGAAGGACCTTCTTTCTCAGAGACGGGGCACCCGCGTCCAGACCTCTGGAAACTCCATGTCTGGTCCCTGGACGGGACGCGGAGGTACTAGGTGACTTACCCCCTGAGGTACTTAACACCATTGCTTCGGCACGTGCACCGTCTACGAGACGTGCTTACGCCTTGAAGTGAAACCTATTTTTCAAGTGGTGTTCTTCTCGACGAGAAGACCCCCGAAGATGTTCGATCGGTGTCGTGCTTTCCTTTTTGCAGCAGGGGTTGGAGCGTAGGCTGTCTCCCTCCACCCTCAAGAAAATAAAATGCTGCCGCTATATCCGCATACCACGACCACATTGATGGTAAGTCGATTGGTAAGCACGACTTGGTCGTCAGGTTCCTTAGGGGGGCAAGACGGTTAAATCCTCCTCGACCCCCCTCCATACCCTCTTGGGACCTTGCTCTGGTGCTTCGAGCACTCCAGATTGCTCCCTTTGAGCCTTTGCAGTCAGCAGACTTAAGGATTCTGTCTATGAAGACCTTGTTGCTGGTTGCATTGGCCTCCATCAAGAGGGTAGGGGACCTGCAGGCGTTTTCGGTTGACGAATCGTGCCTAGAGTTCGGGCCGGGTGACGGCCACGTGCTACTGAGTCCCCGGCCTGGCTATGTGCCCAAGGTTCCTACCACTCCCTTCAGGGACCAGGTAGTGAGCCTGCAAGTGCTGCCCCTGGAGGAGGCAGACCCAGCCCTGGCTTTGCTCTGTCCAGTTCGCGCCTTGCGACTATACACAGACAGAACTCAAAGCCTCAGGACCTCAGACCAGCTCTTTGTCTGTTACGGAGGCCAGCAGAAGGGAAAGGCTGTCTCCAAGCAGAGGATGGCCCACTGGATAGTGGATGCCATTGCCTTGGCTTACCAAGCTCAAGGCGTGCCCTGCCCGCTCAGGTTGTGTGCCCACTCTACGAGAGGCGTGGCATCCTCCTGGGCGTTGGCTCGTGGCGCCTCGCTGACAGATATTTGTAGAGCTGCGGGCTGGGCGACACCTAACACGTTCGCTAGATTCTATAGCCTTAGTGTCGAGCCGGTCTCCTCCCGTGTTCTCACCTCAGGTCAGAGGCACGGAGAGGTACCGGCTTAGTGTCGGCTTGCTGCGTTACATACGCTTATTGCTCCAGAGAGTCCCTATAGGCAGACCCTGTTGAGTCCTCCAATCACCCTTCGGCAGCCAGACGTGGCGGAGCGCCCGGCGCCAGGCCTTTACTCCGTTGTATCCTTGAGAACCGGATTTAGGCTGGGTCCCATATGTGTGACCCTACAGGGATCCCATATGTGTTATTCCACGGGTTGCTCCTAAACAAACCCGTGTCTTTCCCTCTGGGAGAACCCACCTCTCGTCAGGTTGGAGTCACCCCAGTGCTTCCATATGTAGTACAGCCCTACAGGGCTAGTCCATATGTACTTCTCCACATAACTCCTGCGGGGAAGGATGTGGCTTCCGCAGCGTTCCTTTCCAGTGAAAGGGTACGCTTTCCCAGTGTTATCCAATAGTCTCACTGATTGGGTTGGGGAACAGCAGTGATCGACACTCTCTGTGTTGGCCCTGTCCCACCGTCTTTAAGCAAGGGGTCAGGAGGCTTGCTACAGAGCGCTGGAAGGGGGCAGCTCCTGTGGCGCTTTGGTAGGGATTCCTATTCGTCGGTCAGTCCGACGTACGTCGAACGTGACCGACTGAATGGGAACATCTCGGTTACTTAGGTAACCCTCGTTCCCTGAAGGAGGGAACGGAGACGTACGTCCCGTCGCCACAGTCGCTGGACCCCGCTGTTGCTGCCGTCTTACTTGTTCGGCTCCTCAGCGAAAACCTGAAGATGTCTCCGTTCCCTCCTTCAGGGAACGAGGGTTACCTAAGTAACCGAGACGATTTTTACTGTCATCAATCATGTTTTTCCTACAAACTGAAGGACAATTCAATATCAGCTCAATGCTGCTTCGAGCGGTGCTTTACTGAGTAACTCGTCAAAGACTTCATCACTGCCTATGGCATAATATTGACTTCAGAGGACACGGAGAGATGTTCAGTGAATTGTTCTCATGGCGATAAAAACACAATTTTGGGGATATTTTGATTTGCTTTGCAAAAAACAGCAAAAAAACTGTGGCTTAACTCAAAAACATTTCAGTTGAGTGAAAAGTCATGCTTTATTCATCACATTAAAATAAAATAAAAGTATATTATATAGTTTAATAATATATAATTTATATAAGTAGGCAAATTATTAGTTATTACACATTACCTCTGTTAACAAGATGACCGAATATATTCAAGAGAGATGTGTAGAAGACAAATGAAGGTGTTGTGATCACGCTGAAGTATGATTGATTTTATGCATCAGTACTATCAGTACTGTGTGGAAATGGCATAATCTTAAAAGTATTTTTTTTTGTCAGTTTTGCCTTTTGATCCATGTATTATATTACTCTAGTTTGAAGTTAATATTTTAGTCATTTAACAACATATTCATGTGTTTACGGTTCTCTGATATTGTTAATGGTCACATGACATACAAGTAAACAAATAAAATATTTAATCTTTTAAAAATGTATTTGGATTTCATGTTTTTGATTTAATTCAGTTTTTTTAATCACTAAGTTGTGAGATTGATCAACTTTTGTGCAGTGTTCTTATACAATCTTCTTTCTGCTTCAAAATAAATATAATTACATTTTGATATATATCATAAAAATAAATGTGATATAAGATTGTCAAATCTTGTAGGCACTGAATATATTTGCAAATTGGGCCAGGTTTTAGAATTCATATAATCTATATTTGTTGTTCTTTCGGATAAATAAAGTGTCTGTTTACTGATCCATCTATCTATACCAGCGAGAGACGGCAAGCATCACCCCATGCATGCTCTATCAGGGGACTCTTTTCAAAAAGACTGACTGACATTAAGGTACTAGTACAAATATGTCAAGATAACCTGTCTTCTTTCAAAAACATGTCTTCTCTATTTTTTCCCCAATGTACTGTTTATGAGCCTCATGTGCCTCATGTGGAGCAGCAGATAAACTGGGTCAAAAATGTTGACATGAAATGTGGAGATGAGAAACTCCAGATCAAGATACAACCATCAAAGCTGAGGATCCTTGTCCTTTTTCAGAAAAGGGCTCTTTAAAATAGGCGAAAAAAAGACATGAAAGCGAGATGATGTTGGGTTAGCGTTAGAAATCTATAACATTTTAAACTTTGATTAATATTAATGTGATGATTAGGCCTGCATGTTTACATTATCCCATCAATCACATAGCAAATCTAATGAATATAAAGATCAGCTGCTTTTTAATAACTTGACAGAATAACCTTGTGCTGACACTTAAGGGAAGCTTCACAAAAATAACTGTCCTATCTATCTTTATAACTAAACTATAGAAATAGTTTGCCCCAAAATCAAACTTTTCTGAAAATGTATTTACTCTCAGGCCTTCTAAGATGTAGATGAGTTTACTTCTTCCTCAGAGCATATTTGGAGAAATGTAGCATTCAATCACTTGCTCAGCAATGGATGCTCTGCAGTGAATGGGTGCCGTCAGAATGAGAGTCCAAACAGCTGATAAAAGCATCACAATAATCCACACCTCTCCAGTCCATCAGTTAATGTCTTGAGAAGAAGTGTTTGCATGATACAAATCCATCATCAAGGCACTATTACTTACCATTGCTTCTGGCCAAAACACAAATATAGTGGTGTGGATTATTGTGATGTCTTTATTAGCTGTTGGATCTCTTATACTGATGGCACCCATTCACTGCAGAGGATCCATTGGTGAGCAAGTGATGTACATTTATGCATTTAGCAGACGCTTTTATCCAAAGCGACTTACAGTACACTCAGATTATACATTTTATTGTCAGTATGTGTTCCCTGGGAATTGAACCCACAACCTTTGCGCTGCTAACGCAATGCTCTACCACTGAGCCACAGGAACACATGCAATGCTACATGTCTCAAAATATTTTTGGTTTACTTGAATAATATAACTAACTATTGTGGCACTTCTAGTTACACAGCATGCTTTGAATCTTGGGTCATATCAGACTGAATTTGATCTAATTACTCACTAAAACTGAAGTGTTCCTAGTTGATTGTATATTTAGATTTCACTGTAGTGTTGCATCTTTGTGTACTGGATCTTGGTCTGATTATCTGCATATTGTTTCTTCTGTCAAACTCAAAAGACAAAAAAACATTTCTGAAAATATCATCTTTTGTGTTCCACATTAAGGAAGAAACAACACCTGTTTAGGTTACTTAATAAGGGTCATTTTTGGGTGAACTATTGCTTTAATTATCACCGTCGTCATATAAGCTTATATAAACTCTACCGGCTTCACACCGAAAGTGTCAAACTTCACTTTGATACTTCAAGAAATCATACATTGTCAAGAGATTCACCTAATCAGGACACAGCAAGACATCTGATTCAGAGGGGCGGGAAAAACTCAACCTTTTGAGGCATTGTTTGAAAGTGTGTGAGTTGGAGCGGTATAATCTGAGCTTCGTAATAGCACCACTGAATAATTACAATCTAGAGAGGTTGATTCTCAAAGCATAATGCAGATATTGATAAAAATGAGCTTGAAATAGAAAGAAGGGGTGCATGGCCAGCTCCTATGTTTTTGTTCCTCCATCCCTCGTGCTTTGAATCAACTTTAATTAGCTGTGGCTTCCCACAAACCTGTCGGCTGGTTTGTGATATTTTAATCAGATGCCCGTCCTGGACGAGGATGAGCTGATTGTTGCTTTAGACGCGGACTCAAAGGACTGATGCAGTTTTTGGGGATTCAAGCTGAGCGTTAACGATTCCCCGAGTCTGAATGCTCTGGCTGAGATCCAGCCAGGTAATTTCCGCTTTAGCCACTAGCCGGTTCGAGCAGGTGGTGCAACAGCAGAGATGCATTTTTTATGAGATTGAGCAGCAATATCTCCCCTGAGGCTTCAGTCACAACCGTGGAGCTTACTTGGACTACTAGCACT
Organism: Oxygymnocypris stewartii; assembly: GCA_003573665.1. Classification (NCBI taxonomy): domain Eukaryota; kingdom Metazoa; phylum Chordata; class Actinopteri; order Cypriniformes; family Cyprinidae; genus Oxygymnocypris; species Oxygymnocypris stewartii. The sequence goes on along the minus strand of QVTF01013882.1, from coordinate 88,238 downwards.
TTAATCTTAACACATGCTCACACTGAAACCAGTCCTAGGAACTTGTCATCACTTCAAACCAGCGAGCGATCAATTCTGGGCAGTTGAAAAAAAGAAACATCAAAATATACACCCACATGATTTCCTGAAAAACATTGTTACTGTGCCAAAGCATATTTTTCAAGCCATAAAGACCTGGCATGAATTATAATAAATAGAATTCCAGAGATGTAAATGAAAAGACTTGCTCAATAATTCAGGATGGTGGCCTAGATAGAAGTATCATCCCCCATCTCTGAGGGAAATATTTGAGTAAAATACATGCAAATTTGATGATGTCCTCTATATATGTACTTGGGCTTAATCACTTGATCTTAACCTACAGGGCAAGAGTGCTCAAATTCTGAATCTGAAAAATAACACTAGTTTAGACTGAAAAGTAATTGGATGAAGCGCATTCAAATGTCTTTGCCATCACTTTTAATCAACTGTATATATACTCGATGAAGAAAAGAGTTCATTTCTAAAAATAATACTTATAAATACACTTTTTTTGAATAGTCTATGCATTAATGGAAGGTGATGACAAGTGACTTCATTCAAGCAATCTATTGCTCTATGACCAAACAATGACCGTCTATGAATGAGTCGTTGAATCATTTAATCAAATTAACGATTTGTTCTACAACACCGATTCATTCAATACAAACAAGTGGCTGTCACTATGAATGAGTCCGTGAATCAGTCATTCAAACAATTTGCTCCATAATGCTGATTTGTTCAATAACAAAACAAGTGACGGTCCTTATGAAAGAGTCACTGAATCGTTCATTCAAATGATTTGTTCTGTAATGCTGATTTATTCAGTTACAAGACAAGTAACTGGCGATATGAACGAGTCGGTGAATCATTCATTCAAAGGATTTATTTATAAAATGCTGATTCTATCAATAAAGAAATGAGTAACTGACACCATATGAATGAGTCATTGAATCGTTCATTCACTCGAACAATTCTTTCTACAATGCTGATTCTTTTAGTAATGCAAACAAATGACCGTCCTTATGAAAGAGTCACTGAATCATTATTAATTCAGAATATTTGTTCTGTAATCTTGATTCATTCAGTTACAAAACAAGCAACTGGCTATATGAACGAGTCATTGAATCGTCCGTTCAAATGAGTTATTCTAAAACACTGATTCACTGAATCATTTGAAACATAAAACTGCTGAATGTTGCTCTTGTTGCAACGGTTCTGTGAAATAAAGAAGATCCGCACATGAAGATCTGAGGCAATTAGTGTTAGGCTACTTATCTACATACTTGCTGTCCAATGTTTTATAAGAGTAGTATCACACTTGTAAGGGCACTGATTACTGTATATGATTACCATTGAATATTCAAATAATCCTCTAAAGGCTATTGGAGTTAGATTATATATATATATTTCATGATAACTCAAATGAGTAAAGCATGTTGGCAGAAGCCAGAATAACTAAACTCATTACTCTCACGCGCACTCACACACACACACACACACACACACACACACACACACACATACACATACATACATGCATGCATGCATATATACTGTCTTTCTCCTTGTCTTTTGCTCTATGACTAGGTATTCCTTATTCACCTGAAGCTTTTATGTCTCAGCCTCTCATCTCGTTCTTGACATTTGCTGCTTGGCTTTCTCCATCTCTCTCGGCTGCCGTCCTCTTCTCTCACAGCTGGTAAATATGTTGGAGGCAGAGGTCTACTAAGCAGAGGTCAACGGTGGATATTGCAGTTTTTCTCTCAGCAATACTGGGGAAAGCGAATGAAAAAGCAAGTCCTTCTGCTTGATTGCCTGAAAATACTGGCCTGGTGTTTTGTTGTGTAGTGACTGGAGATCTGAGATTGAATGCAGGAGTTTTTGAAGTGCTTTTTAGGAGCACGCACAGATTTTTGCAAACAGTATTGTGGTGAATTTCTGTCTGAGATTCAGGCTTATTTACAGGGATTTATTTATCAAGAGAACAAACACTCATTATCTCTGTTAAAACTGTATCGTATTGTGCATCACGCCATCAGGTAATTTTCCACTACAGTAAGAAACGGCATCACAATTTATTAATTCTGCTTGAAGAAAAGATACGTTACTTTATTACAATTTCTCAACATCGTCACTTGAATGCTAATTTAAGCATTATAACTTGACTGCAAATGACTGCTAATTTAATTTGGATAATGTTAAATTTACATTAGACAACTGGCTAATTTTCACTTAAAACAACCGGTCATATTTTCATAAATATTTTTTGAGAAAAGCTTACTCTCACAACAACTGATAATACTAACTAAGGATACACTAACTAACCTTTTTGTTGTTGTTTTTCCATAAAATAATAGTTTATAGGTCTAGGTCTATAGTCCAAGTCTTCTGAATTCATACAACAGCTTTATGTGAAAACAGACTGAAATAGTGTTTTTCACCTTAAATGTTATGCACTATATACGTAGCTCTATAGAAAACATCTCATTTTGTGTTTCATGGAAGAAAGAGGTTCGAAATGACATTGGAGGGGAGACGTGATGGAAGAATTTTCGTTTATATTATTCCTTCAACTTATAATTTCCAACCTATTAATATTTGATGTTTTCATATTATGTTTCTCTTTCTTGCTGTCCATCACTTATAATTTCAGCCATCTATCTCCAGCAAACCATAACTGACACGCGTGCCTGACAGTTGTGATCGCTCGTCTAATGCTGACACACACACACACACACACACGTATGCCGTCTGATGCTGACACTGACATACACACACACACACACACACGCATGCCTGACAGTTGTGATCGCTCGTCTAATGCTGACACACACACACACACACACGTATGCCGTCTGATGCTGACACTGACATACACACACACACACACACACACACACACACACGCATGCCGTCTGATGCTGACACTGACATACATACACACACACACACACACACACACACGCATGCCTGACAGTTGTGATCGCTCGTCTGATGCTGACACACACACACGCATGCCGTCTGATGCTGACACTGACGCACACACACACACATTTTCTTCTTTTATTTGGATCCACAAGGCAAGCAACAAAAACAGAATCCAAATACTTAAGGAAGTAAGTTTGCAGAATGACAGGTACACATGGCTAACATACATTCACAAGTCCTTAGATGTATGACATTCAACACTCAAGGATAGACAAAACATCTTCGTTTCCATATTTGCATACTCCCAATAATGGCTGAAACTGAACAAAATTTAGCAAGTTTTTTTGCTTGCTTTTTTTGCAATCCACCCAACTGCAGTCCTTTAATCACATTCTTGTGCACATGACCTAAACTTCCAAACACTAGACTAATTAGTTTGCACTGATAGTCAAGTTTATGAATGGCTTCAATCAATGGTTGATATTTCATCAATTTGGAAAGATAGTAGGTATCCAAATACAGATCAAAAGAACTGCCAACCTCAATAACAAATACAGTGTTCAAAGCCTTGTTCACAATCACAATGTCAGGAGTGTTTGGGATGTTTTTAAAATAGTCTCGGTTATATGTGTTGTGACATAACCAGCTCAATTCAACAGTAGTGTGCTGGTAAATACTGTCTTTATGTATTGTTTTCAAGTCCTTAACAATCAAATCAACCAGGCGATCGTGTCTGGACACATACAGGCCTTTGTAGCAACAACATCCGTTTAAGATGTGAGCAACTGTTTCATTGTCCTGTTGATTTTCATGTAACAGACAGTAGGAGTTGTACACACGCACATGCCTGACAGTTGTGATCGCTCGTCTGATGCTGACACAAACACACACACGCATGCTATCTGATGCTGACACTGACACAAACACACACACATGCTGACACTGACACACACACACACACACACACACACACACCCATGCTGTCTGATGCTGACACTGACACACACACACACACACACACACACACACACACACACGCATGCCGTCTGATGCTGACACACACACATGCATGCCGTCTGATGCTGACACTGACACACACGCACACACACACACACACACGCATGCCGTCTGATGCTGACATACACACACGCATGCCATCTGATGCTGACACTGACACACACACACACACACACACACATGCATGCCATCTGATGCTGACACTGACACACACACGCATGCCATCTGATGCTGACACTGACACACACACACACACACACACGCATGCCGTCTGATGCTGACACTGACACACACACACACACACACACGCACGCATGCCGTCTGACACTGACACACAGGAAGCGCAGAGGAAACCGTAGCCAAGACTTCCTGTGGTTTTGTGTTGCTATCATTCACTGAGTCGTCAGGCAGGAATGTGGGACGCATCCAGACGCTGGTGGCTCTGCCATCTGCAGCACTATTCATGAGCAGATATACAGGGAAATCCATCCAGCCGGTAAACACAGTTCAGTCTGTAACGTGCTGCAGGGAGAACAGTGTAAAGAGTCTGAGGTTAACTATATACTGCTTCCTCGTGACAGTAAAGGCCTGTTCACAACAAGTACACTGACTAACCATGCACTACATTTAGTCATCTACTGCTTTAAATATGCACACTCTTTAAAGCAGAAGGGATTCTGATAGGCTCTTATCTTTCTTTTTTATCGTTTTTTATCGTTCCTGTGTGCTGCTATTGTTATGATTGTGATGTGGACTTACATCTTCCCATAGAATAAGAACGATTATTACAACTTTACAGTCAGAGCTGGGTAGTAACTGATTACATGTAACCTATATTATGTAATCCGATTCCAAACATCAAGTGTTTGTAATTAGATATAAATTACATTTCTAAAGTACATTTTTCATTACTTGTTTAGTCACATTTGATGTTTGCAGTTCTCTGACAGTAGTTAATGATCACATGCGTGCAGGTAAACAAATTCAATATTTCCTTTTTTTTTGTAAGTGTTTGTTATAAAATTATTTATTTAAATTTTACATTATGATTTCATTTAACAAAAAAAACAAAACTCTGAACTCCCTGCAGTTCCTTCACAAACCCCAGTTTGGGGGAACCTTAATGAATTCCTTGATGGAATATATATCATTATAGTAAAAGATTATTCTACGTAAATCAATGTGATAAACGAGTTTATAAACGGTCAAAAGTATTCAGATTATATTACCTGAAATGTAATGAATTTACATTCCTGACTACAATTTTGTCATGCATGCAATTGAGAATCAGTGATGGACTATACTTTGCAAGTAATCTAGCACGGTTTACAGTTAACAGGTCAATACTGTAATAAATGCAACAATTCATAACAATGGAACAAAATCACATGCTACTGCATATGATTATGTTCCATTGTTACAAATTGTTTCCCCCAGAAACCAATAATCAATTGAACTGAATGTGTACAAAATACCTAAAACACTTACTTTTTAAACAAAATATTGCAATATTGATTCTGGGTAAACGGCACAACCCAGAAAAATCTCAGGGCCTTAAAATATCCCGAGTGCTTCTGGGCAGATCACACGGAGTTCAACTTCATTAATTCAAAGATATTCTGGCCGTGAGCCCAATAAAACAGTTGAGCCAACAATTATATTTGCATTTCTTGATTGCATTACTTGAAAGCAGAGCCACAGATGTTGCAATCGCCTCTTTTTGAAGTATTATTGTAGCTTTTAGGTCTGCTTAAAAATAAAATTACTTTAATTATTGACTAATTTCTAACATTTGTCAAATTCTGCATAAACAACAACTGAAAACAAATAGCTAAAACTGCTTGTATTATTCAGAATCATTTATTTTGATTCCCAGCTAAAAATGTGTTCTAAACATGTTCAGCTAATGTTTCCATTGGGTTATAAAGTTATTTCTGAATGAACTTTTTAGAATGTCCAATTTTATTTGAAACCGTTTTTCTTGGTTATTTGAGTGTTTAGGGAACATTCCAATTTGATCATTTTGCAAACACTGATGGAATGTTATATTTGAATGTTCTAAAACAAGTAGTAACATTTTAAAAAAGAAGTTAGAGATTAATTTCAAATTTTTAGGACTAAATTATTAGCTTTGTATTCGCTTCATAAAGCTAGCTTTATTTATAAGCTTTTACCCCCCAGTTTCCTCTGTGATCCCTGGTGTAACAAACTGAACAAGTCATTAAACAAGTACAAATAAGTCATTAGATCAATGTGACGCAAGAACGATACTTCACATGCACAATAGTCCATGGTAGCATTTCATAAAGTTCACGTTTCATTTAGAATACATGCTCATGCACACTTACTATATCTGACATTCTCAGCAATTTAATTTCAAACACTTAAGTCATTTATAATCACATCAGGTGTGGGACAGCAGCCAGAAGCCTTTATTTCACACAGTAGTAGTGGTGCTCCACTTTTCAAACACATACACGGTAAGGTCACAGGATACAATCAGACTACAAATAGGGAAATTACACATTTTGTCCATGTTGGCAAGTATTGTGACTTAATGTGAGCCTTATTAAATCCCAGTGATTAAGACAAATGAGGCACACATACAGGCTCTGGTACAATACAGAGTGAGCTGACTACGTAAACTGCATTTTAAGGCATCATAGGCCAACATGAAGGTTGAGACTTTTTATGAAAACCTCTCTATTCTTGTATCTTTGACAGATTGCAATGTCATGATGAATCCAGACAGTAAAGACAGGAAAAGTTAGAAACCGTGTAGGTGATCAAGACGATGCTGTGTGTGATAACTTAAACAGTAGTGTTGATTTTTAGATGAAGATTGTTTAAGTTTGGCAAAACTGGAAGGACGAATGTCAGAAAAGATGGCTCATTTGTCCCCGCAAACATAGGTAAAATGCATTTGTCTTTGCATTAACAACAATAACAAGTATTGTAGAAGTAATTGTTACAAATAAATCGATTTCCTCTCAGGATTTGTAACTTCTGTAGACATACATTGAGCCAGAAGATATGTGGACACTTGACATGCATTATATATACAAATCTTATTATTAAACATTATAGATTTATATCCATGTGCAATGCACAGAATGAGGTCTGAAAAACACAATCTCCATCTGTACAACAATAACCATATTTTGATATGATGAAGCATTTTTGCGCTCATGGTCGGGAGGCTGGGAAAATGAGTCCAGATTCGCTTCATTTGCAAGCCTGTCAGTCAACTGTTCACTTCTGCCTGATTGAATTTGGCATCTGTTGATTGTGACTGATGCTTAATGTCTGGACTGTTAGTGCTGCTTCAAGATTACTTTGGGCTGAGCATTCGAAAGGCAGAGAAATTAAGCTTAATGTGAAAATCTATACTGGCCATGCCAGCATGAAGCCAAAGTATCAGAGAAATATCTGTGCAACACGTGTTCACTAATGAATGCCGTCAAAATGGGTCTAGTGTGGACAAATTATAGAAAGGTGTGCACATATACCAGTGTACTTATACCAGTTATTTTCTAGAATCATAGGTTCAATTTTTTAAGATCAATGATTTTTAAATGACCACAGAATGAAGAGTATTTAGTTTTAAGCTTTTGCTCTGGGCATTGCGACAAAAATGAGAAGCAAGTTAAATATCGATACCAAAATAATTCCTTATTGGTGTCTTTTGACCACTATGGTCTGAAGATGAATTGATCCAAATTGGAGGACAATGTTGAAAACATACACATGAGTCAAGGAACCAAAGTAAAAATGTCAATTTCTACAGCAATCGGTTCAATGTCTGTTGGTGGTACTAGAGGGTTTAAGAGACTAAAACACTGCATTGTCACCAGGGATCAGTGGCGGCTGGTGAAATTGTTTTGAGGTGGGGCTGTGGCACACTGGCACAGCAAACAAATTCACAATAAATCAAACCGTCAGGCTGATCTGGACCCAGCTCCTTTACCTTCAGTTTTTCTGCCAGAGTTCTCCTCTCAAACGGACATTAGAGTAGAGATTGTACAGAGTTAGGTTCGTGTCCGGAGTTAATAACACCTGAGTCCGCCATTGTCACGTAATTGAAAATTGCGCCACTACAGACCACGAGATCAGTCTTGATTTTAGCAGCTTGGGGCGACAGAAAAATCGCCCATTTCAGTTAAGATCTGAGGATGCGGATTGGCTAAATTGTATGTCACATCTTGAATATATTTATATCTTGAATCAGGATTTGACTAAGTTCTACAAAGACCCGCCTCCTGTGGGCGATTTCTCGATCGTATATTTTTCACAGAAGATGTATCACATCATACAAATATACATTTAAATAATTTATATAATTATTATTTTATGTGTGTGGTTCAGGGAGGGCGGCGCCCTAGCGCCCTCTATTGGCCAGCCGCCACTGCCAGGGATATTGAAATGTAGTGTAGAAATGTTCTCTCAGTGTTTTTATTTACATCAAAGCACCTTAACAAATGAAACTGATTGTGAAGGTGACCAGCAGGAGACGCTCCGCCTTCACATGCAGGAACGCCCACCGACACGACACGGTGTCGAGACATGCTCGGCCCCAGACAGTCATTCATGCTGCTTCGCCACAGAAACAGTGCAGTGTGTTTGGTGAAGCTTCTCTCCTCCTGCCCACATGGCACAGAAGAGACGCCGCTCTGTGTGGCGTAAAGACATTGGCAGCACACCTCCTCTCATTTCTCTCTATGCCTGCTATCCCATATTACACCCTGTTTGAGTCTGTATGTGAGGTTTTATCATGTGAAGGAAACTGTTTCCAAATCTTTCGTATTACATATGTCTATGGCATCTGAAGCATAAAAGTCTAAAAATAAAAAACATTTATAATAATACTTTTATTCAGCAAGGATGCATCAAATTGATCAAAAGTTACATTTTACATGGAACAAAAACTTTCTATTAATTAAAGAATCCTGAAAAAAACAAGTATCAATGTTTCCAAAAAACACATTGAACAGCACAACTGTTTTCAACATGAAATGTTTGTTTCTTGAGATGCAAATCAGTATATTATAATGATTTCTGAAGATCATGTGACACTGAAGACAGGAGTAATGATGCTGGAAATACAGCTTCGATATCACAGGAATAAATTACATTTATAATATATTAGAAGTTATTGTTAACAGATATATTTTCTGTCTTTTATCTATACATTAGTGGCTAACATAAAAAAACTCAACTTTAGGACAGTGTTCATGTTGCATAGTTTGTGTACAGATAACGGGCTGTATTATTTCAGATTAAAACGTCAAATAATATTTCCTAATCATTAAAATAAACCTGCTATATCGTGCTTCTCTATATTTGCTAATGGAAAAATCTAACTCGGCATGTGTTTGTGTCTTGTGTATATTCTCGGAGCTGTGTGCGTCTCGATAACTTTAATTACCACCAGTGTAATTATGAAAGATTGAAGTTATTTTCTCGTCTCAGTTCTGGGAAAATCACTCCTGTAATTACTTTCTTGAGAAGGTCAGATCTCAATGACTGCAGGGAAGCGGCATAAGCCAGCATTTTGCATGCTCTTGTGCTTTTCCATGCAGACGTGCATCTGCGTTTAGGCTTCTGATGGGTTAGACTCAGCCAAAGATCAAGTGTAACTCTATGACACGCCTTTGTAGAGAAGTCAAACACATTTGGTTTGATTGCTTACTTCAAACCGGGGTTCGATTCCACCCATATTAATCCACAGGTCTCTTATTATACTTTCAGGTTCACACCACAAACCACTACACTATTCATAACATGTATATGTACATTGTATTCCTGAACAGGAATACAATGAAGTAAAGGGGTCAAACCGACCCAAAATAAAGCACAGTTTCTTCCCACATGCTGTCCGACTGATGAATGACCATCTGACAGCCAACAACTGACTGTCCAGCATCTCCCCTCATTATATTCTCCTTCAGACCCATCTTTACATTGCATTTACTGTCAAAGAGTTCAGCCAAAAAATGTCTTTCTGAACCTGGAAGATGTTCTTTTCCTGTGGAGCACAGAATTCAATTATGCTTTATTTTTCATAGTTTGAGATCAAAATAATCTTGTCCTTCAGAGTCTGCATATATATGAATGGATCTTTGTTACTATAAATTATATTATTTTGTGAAATGTGTGTGTGTGTGTGTGTGTGTGTGTGTGTATATATATAACATTTAAATTATTTTCAATTTCCCATAGGACACAAAAATATATATATATTTTATTTTTTTATAAAATGTATTATTATTATTATTATTCATGTCCCTCAAAACCTTTTAAGATGTTATTGATTTTTAAGTTGAACACAATTATTATTATTATTTGTACAACAGTTTATAGTAACCAATAACCATGACTTCAAGATCCATATAAACACATTTTTAAATCAAATGTATTAAAGAGGCCATGAACTGAGAAACCTTTTCATATATAAATAAGAGATCATTGGACTATCAAAACATCCTGTAAGCTTCAGAACTCAAAACAGGACAGAAAATAGCCTATTACTTCTAAATTAAGATGCTTTTGATGTTAAAATCTTGATAATATTTTAAGTGGACCCCAGAGAACACAAAATCAAAAACGGGCTGTTTAATCATGTCCTGTAAAACCTGTTGTGTTTGTCCCCCTCCTGACATGTTGGGATACAATTTACATTTTTGGGATAAGACAAATTGTAGCATAATGTGTGGTAGTGTAATGTATCATTTAAATAAGCTATACACGACAAACACTGGCATCCAATACGCCCTGAATAAGAGTAAACAAGAGATTTAGTTTGTTCATCGCTGTTATCGTTGTTTTCCCTCAGTCCTTTGAGACAGGCTTGATGACAGTCAGCGGCTCCTGTGCCTTGCAGTAAAGCCTCCTAATTTGCACACCTTCCCTTCTCCTCTCGTTGCTCTTCCTGTGACTTCCTCGCGTGTCCCTCCGGAGCTGTCTGTTTCTGTCAAACACTCCCGAGTCCTCCATGAGCAGCGTGAAACGAAACGAGGAGGTTTATCCTCAGATGTGTATTCGCTGCTCTCTCTTAAGCAGAAAAACCTCCACATGCTGTAGATCGAGGGGTTTATTCACTATTATAGAATAATATACTGACAGGATGTTTGAGAACCGTTTTCCCATTACAGCTTACTTTAGTTCTCCATTATTAACATTAATACCTAAATCTAATTATATTTAAAACTAGTTTACAAAATATTTTTGCTATAATTATTTTATAGCTCATACAGCTTTCCTGCCGAGCATCGTCTGTCACGTGACAAAAGTAAACAAACCACTCCGATGATGAACAAATAATGTCTGTCTCTCATAATGAATATTTTTCTGCATTATAAACCTTATAAACCTTTCCTAATTTGGAATATTATCAGTTTGTGTGTGTTCAGGGAATTTGGCTATTGAGAGAATAAAACTATTAATGCTTAGTTAATTTTGTCGAACGACAAATCATGAAAAATTATCCGATCCGATTCAGTTGAGTGAATCAGTTCATTTAGACGGTTCACTTAAACGATTCCCTAACTCATTTCCAGCCGGTATATGAGCGATGTTAATAAATAACAGCTGATTCAAGCAGCCGCTGAGGTAGGCCTAATAATAAAACTGTTGAGCAAAATTGAGGATTTGATAAGTCTAACTTTTATGTTGCGCAGTTTGCAGTGTGACCTTATAAGTTTGTGGCTTTGTAGAAAAATGAATTAAATGCAGGATGTTAGCTTGTATATAGGTATCGGTGTAGTTTCATTCAGACGTGACGCCCACTAGTCACTTCAAGCGTTTCGAAGTCTTCATCGGATTGGTTGAATTCTACAGGATTTCCGGGAGACGTGTGTGTCGCGTTCTTTAAAGGGGTCATCGGATGCAAAATTTCGTTTTACAAGTTGTTTGAACATAAATGTGTGTTGGAAGTGTGTGTGTACACATCCATCCTATAATGATAAAAATCCACACAGTGTGTTTTTTTATCTCTATTTTAAAATCTCCTTTCTCAAATCAGGCTGTTCTGTGGTTTCTGTCAGAATGATGTAGTTTTTACTGGCCCCTCCCACAATAGTTGATTTCCGTCTTACCTTACCCCCGCCCTGAGTGAGCTGTCATCCGTCCGCCATTGTGTCGACTCCGGTGCAGGGGAAGACAAGATATCTCCAAGCGTTTAGTTGTTGAATGTAATAATGATTAGAGCATTTACTCCCCACATCTGAGCCGCTGAAGAGGCAGAGGATTAACGTTACTTTGGTTTTGAAAGATATGCCTAAATGCGTTCGCGCGAAATGTTCTGAAATGAGAAGTGAGTATAGGGTTTTTTTGTGAATCTTTGCAAATGGCCTTTCCCAATAATGTGCTAGTTAGCCAGTTTCGCGGCTAAAGTAAACCGTACTGCTCATCACCCCACGGAAGAGAGGGGCGGAGTCAGCAGAGCTAATTTGCATTTAAAGCAATATTGCCAAAAAAACGACTTTCTACTGAAAACAGAATTGATTTTAATAGTGTAAAGAAGGTATTTTTTTACACTACCATTGAGAAACTTTAACCAAAATTATAGAATTTTCTTTAAGACCCTAAAGAATCATATCAACTTGTGTAAAATGTGCATCCGATGACCCCTTTAACAATCCGCCTGGAAACAAAGATGCCGTGGTGCCAAACCTCCCCACGAAAGAAGAAAGCTGTCGTGTTTACAACTGTGATGACAAACGCTTATCAGGATCAAATAAAATAAATGCTGGATTTTCAAAAGCATGTGAAACATTTAAAATTCCCAGCAACTTTTTTTAAAGTATGTCCGAGAGTTTTACACACAGGTCTGTTATTGTGGCAGCATTTCCATGCCCCGAAACATGACTCTGAGCGTAACGAACTGTGATTGGTTGTTTGACGTGTCAGTCATCGGCCCTGGCCAATGAAAGCTGCCATGGATTCCAGAGCTTCAGCCGTCACCCGTCAGTCTGAAGGTCTGGCTGCGTGAGACTAGTATCTGTGCTGTATATCAATCATAATAATAACATATGATCATATGATCTTTGTCACTCATAACTGCTATCATATAACCTATTTTGCTTACTGTAAGTGTGGACACAGCATTTGTAAATTGAATGAATGGGTCTGCCTTCCGGTCTCATTTGCTATTTTAGCTGTACCAAACATCTCGTTTTGCTACATGATATTGCAAATGTGTGTATCTTACCATATTATTTTATTGTATTATCTTAATTATGAGCACCCTGGTTTTTAGTGCAAACAGTTTTATCATTTACTGCACGTTGTTATTCTTCTCGTTTTTTCCCTTTAATGAACCACAAGTCTTGGCCATAGGCTTACTTCCGCGTTGAAGAAAAAGGTGGATATTTAAAAGTATATTGCCATTTTAAAAATAACTTTAATTACTTTTAATAACTTTAAAAGGTTATGAGTGTAGTTTAACTTCAAATTGAAATGTAATTTTAAACCAACCTTTACATTTTGGGCAGATGGAGGGAGCTGGAATCAAACAAAAGTTTGGACCGTGAAATCAAACCAATTGTCAAAACAGCTTTACGCATGAAACACCGATTCATTGGATTTACAAGGTAAATTTAGCTTTAAACTAATAAACCAACGGGCCATCTGCAGCCGTTCCCTTCTCCTCTCGTCTCTGCTTCTGTGGAGAGGCTGGATCACGGTCCTGCTGTCCTGCCAAGACAGACTCCAGTGGATGCCAGCCTGAGACGTGTGATTTCTGCCCATGAAGGCCTCACGCTAAGTGCTATGTAAGCTGTTGTGGAGCCACAGTGAGCGGGGTCCGTTTGCCAAGCCATTAAAGCATGAATGTGTACTAGAAGCAAGCCTTTAATTCTTCAAAGGACTCTGATACTGTTCCTTCTCTTAGTCTCGTATGATTGTGTGTGTGTGTGGGGGGGGGGTGTTCGAGTGGTTATGACTGAAACGCATTTGTTCGTGTTTCACTACGTCTCACAGTGTTCCTGTGGCTTAGTCGTAGAGCGTTGCGTTAGCATCGCAAAAGGTTGTGGGTTCGATTCCCAGTGAACACACATACTAATAAACAAAATGTATATCCTGAATGCACCGTAAGTCGCTTTGGATAAAAGCGTCTGCTAAATGCATAAATGTAAATGTCTCATATCGCGCACGTAGAAAGCGCTCAAGAAACAATATCTCTTCCGCGGCTTGCTATGCTTTCAACTCGTTTTTGAGTCTGGAGCAAGAGACTTTATCACATTCACGTTACATGATTTGACAGATTTTTAAGTAGAAAGGCCGACAGCACAGCATTACAAGAAATTATCATTCATGTTTTCATAGCCACTGGTCAAATTCAGAAACGATATTAAAATGAAATCATCTTTGAGAGCAAGGGCCCCGTCTGGTGTTTCAGGGGCCCTATGCAGCTTGTGTATTCTGCGTATAGGGAAGATCGGCTCTGGTGCCCAGAAAGCTGTGAAGTGATGTGCTGTTAATATGATTTGAGATGTGCCATGAATATTCAGTGATCAAATATAATCTGTATAAATTGTCAGGATTTAAGTGTTTGAACAAAGACCGGAATTGTTTCAAATGTATGACCGTAGAAATCAGGAAAACTTGGAAACAACTCGGAAATCAGGAACACTCAAGAAAAATTGCATTCATTCATTGAAATAAAGCTAAAATAAAATTAAACATAAACATTCGATAAATGTTTTAATGTAAATACATTTAATTTAATTAAAAAATATATTAGACATTTTGACTTGACAAAAAGTTAATAAATAAGTAATAAAATTACTAAAACCTAAATAAAAAACTTGACGTGAAATAGTTTTATTTGTTGATTGATTGGTTAAAAATATTTCTAAGACAAAAGCACAATAAAAAAATACTAATTAATACTGTAATAGTATATAAATATATTAATACTACAATAACACTGGCTTTTTCTCATAATATGGTGCCATTTTATAACTTTTATTTTACTCATAAATGCACCTTATGTGTACAAATCGTTACTTAATATATTTTGTGCACATCAGGCTTATACGTATTAAATGATTTAGTTAATATATTAAAAAAAATGACATAACATTTCTTTATACCAGTTGTACAGAATATAATGTGGGCAATTCATACTAAAAAATGAAACTATTAAAAATAAGAATTATTAAAACCTATACAGCAAATATAGCCTATGAATTTCATTTTAATCTGCTTTCGGAAATTCAAATTACACAAAACACAGAAGACTCAAATTCAATGCAATGATCACCTAAAGTTGTGACAGAAGATTCATGTTTTCTAAATGTGTCGAAGGGTTTGTGGTCTTGCATCAATGCCTGAGCTGTTTATCTTGGCATCCAGCTATTTTAATGACAAACAGAGATCTCATTTTACACATCATCCCTCAAACATCATGCCTCAGGTTGTCAAATGAGCTCAACCCTAGTTCCTTCACGCATCTCGGTCCAGTTTTACTGATGACATTCTGATGTATTTCTCTCACCACTGTTCACAGCATTCTCCATTAACACCGAATCAAACATTCATGGAGGAGAGTTATTTCATAATGATGAATGTTGGTCAAACACCAAGACCGGTCTATCAATCATTAGCTTCCAACAAAACATGAATTCAACCTTTGTTGTTTTAGGATGTACTCATTGTTCTTCTTTAATTTATGTCGAGTTCTGCAGAAACCCTAAAACAATGTGAGTCTTGTAAGAGTTTAGTAACACTGGTGGTGCTGCAGTAAAGCTTTCGGTAGTGCACACAAATCTGTGTTATGACCAACCTTGGAGACAAATTACAGATGATCTTCCTAAACATTTGTCAGATAAAAATCACAAAATACTTTTTTTATCTGAAAAAAAAAAAATCCTAACCAACTTTTGATGTCAGTTTGACAAAGCCAGCCTAACCTAAAAAGCCTTTGAAGTTTGAAAGTTATAATAGGCCACATGCAGCCTACTTTTAATACTTCAAAATTGCATGGCATTAAAGGGATAGTCCACCAAAAAAAGAAAATTAGCCCGTGATTTATTCACCCTCAAGCCATTGACTTTCTTCTTTCAGAAGAATACAGTCGGAGTTATATTAAAAATGTCCTGGCTCGGTCATGCTTTATAATGACAGTTAAAGGGGGTTAAGATTTTGAAGCCCCCAAAAAACTGCATCCATCCATCAAACAAAAAAAGTGCTCCACATGGCTCCTGGGCGGTAAGAAAGGCCTTCTGAAGCGATGCGTTTGTGTGAGAGAACTTTATAAATGCGTACACACGTTTACGAGAGAGTGGTATTCCAGCGGATGATGCAGAACGTTTGGTCATGAAGTATAATGTGAGGATTCGAAAAAGAAAAATGCTGGAGGATTTCGATATTAACGTTTTCCTTTACTGTAAACAAAACTTGGTTCTTGTGAGACTAGTGTATTTT
Source organism: Oxygymnocypris stewartii (assembly GCA_003573665.1). NCBI lineage: Eukaryota > Metazoa > Chordata > Actinopteri > Cypriniformes > Cyprinidae > Oxygymnocypris > Oxygymnocypris stewartii. Next base: position 71,846 of record QVTF01013882.1, on the reverse strand, counting down.
TATGCTTAAGCTGGCTGCACACTAGATGATTTTCAAATATTATACAAATTATAACAAAGAATATGGGTGATTTATCCTGCTTTCGTGGCATTTTTGTGGCTGCCAGGTTTCAGCTACAGAAGCACACAACATCCAGTTAGTGACGCTTGCTCGCTCTCATTGTCTATCATACCCGGTAAAACCCGTTTGCACATCCCTCTTGTTCATATTACTATTTATTAAGTCCCAATATACTGTTTTTGCACATCTTATTTGTTTTGCACTTTTTATTCTATTGCACTGTCCACTGAGTGCACCTGATTTGATCTACATTTCACTTCTGATTATACCCTGTATAATTTATTATGTGACGAATAAACAAACCTTGAACCTTGTCTATCGCAGGCATTACAGACCGATCAAGAGTTGTAAATACCAAATATGATTTTATGTAGTTCAGGGATGCTTCGTGTCACTCGGGAGCAGTTAAATAATCGTAATGACACCACACAATAGAGGATTTTATGGACAAAAAAATCTCTTGCAATAAGGTGATAATCGAGCAGCCCCCCCCCCCCCCCCCATTTGATCTGGGTTCAAATCGGGCTTAAAATCAGCCTTAAAATCCTCTACTGTGTGGCCCGCTTTAGGATGCAGCTCAAACCAGCTGCCATGCTTTAAAACATACCTTTTTCAACAAGATAGATAGATAGATAACTTTGGATAGAAGGGTGGATGAATCTATCAGTATATACAGTACAGTGATGGATGAATGGAAAGCTCTATATATATATATATATATATTCAGAAACAGAACATTGGATGAAGGGATGGATGAATAGACTTATCTACACAATGAAAGGGTGTTGGATGGCTCTATCTGTATAGACTGATTCTTTCATGCTATTATTGTGTGGCTGATCAAACTCCAGATGTGAACTTCTGGTTGCTCGGTACGTTCTGCATCATCCAGCTTCACCTGTGAAAGCGTGAATCTCATCCAGTGAGCTTCTTCTTTTCAGCTTATTAATTTCTGATAATGAGCAGTCGTGCTGTGAGCTGGCATTCCCTCTGATTTTCCCCTCCAATTAATCATTCCTTGGAACCTACTGTTTTTGATTAAGCAGGAGGCAGTTTGAGAAGATAAACACAGCGCTGGGCGAGGAAACCTTCTGCTGTGTAATGAAAGCGTCCTCGTATATCGGGCAAAGTGCAGCTTTATTTTAATCATCACATCTACTGGGATTTCTCTGCAAATGGCAGACATTCAGAATAAGAAAGTATTACGCAAACGTTCACTCGAAGGGTTTCGCTATTTCTGTCCCTTCCTGACCAGTTAGTCATAAGGTCAATGCTGAATTCAGCTGTTTTCCTGCTTTGAGGAGCCTGAGACCTCATTTATAGATATTAATATATGGATTTACAATAATGTACAAGTGACCCTACTGAAGTTTTGTGCATGACTCATCACAGCATGCCTTAATAAATGATCAAATGCATGGATTTTTTTATCAAATCTGATGCACATGCATTTTATAGACACTCTAGGACTGCACTTCTTAAATGCACTTTCTAGCCTCTATCAGCTGAATGACTGAATACAGTATAAAACATTTATGTACTATTGCATATACCTTCCTTTTTAAAATTAGGTGGTATACAATTTATACTCTACAGTTTGCAGTCTGTAAGAGGTTTTGAATAATATTTAAATAAATTCATTATGCTGACCGCAAGGCTAAATGTATTAGATCAAAAATACAGTAATATTGTGAAATATCATCACAAATTAAAATAACTGTTTTCTATGTGAATATATTTTAAGATGTAATTTATCCCCGAGATGCAAAACTGTATTTCCAGCATCATTCCTCCAGTCTTCAGTGTCACATGATCCTTCAGAAATCATAATAATATGCTGATTTACTGCTCAAGAAACATTTCTAATTATAATAATGTTGAAAAGAGTTATGCTGCTTCATATTTTTGTGGAAACCACATTATACTTTTTCAGGATTGTTTAAAGAATAGACTGTTCAAAAGAACAACAAAATAAAATATTTTGTACAATTATAAATGCCACTTATCGTTTTAATGCATCCTTGCTGATTAGAAGTATTAATTTCTTTCTGCAAAACCATACCCCAAACTTTAGTGCATATTCGGTTATGCATATGGCCTGTGTATTGTGTAGACACATAGGCTACCTGCAAGACAACAATACACAAGGGACAAAGAAATGGACTGAAAATTGAGTTTTCTTTTAAACAAAACAATCAGAGCTTGATTTAATAAATAATATTTTCCACGAAGCAGCATCAGTCTGCACTCACTTAGCTGTTTTATGAATTCACTGAGAACAGAACAAGTCATTTCTGTAAGTGCACCCCATGATTGTCTCCTATTTCTCCCTCTTTCATCATCTGAAAGGACAACATCAGGCACTTGTTCCTGCAGTCGTCGTGTAGAGCTGCATTTATCCTGTACTTTGTTCTTTACTGCTGCGTCTGATTCCAGTGTATTGATTGAACTAAGAAGGGCTCGTCTACATTAGTTTTGTCTCATAGTAATTATAACCTCTCATCTTCGCTCAGTACAGGTGTGGGAGTGTTTGCTTTCCACCTCATTCTCCATCTCAGAGCTACGAGTCTCCTGAATATATTTTATAGAAGCACAATCAACATCTAGGTTTATAATCAATGAAATGCCACAAGCCAAAATTGTATATGTTGGTTTTTTCTTTTGCCCTGAAATATCAGATTAATAATAATTCTGCTTATAATGATGCGGATGACTTGTTTCTTTCCCGCAGCCATACACTTTAGATATACCGAGATGCAGTGTTGGCGTAACGCTTTATCTGAGTTCCTTTGTCAAAGAAGTAATGCCAGTTACTGTGTTTTCCCCTGTATTGACTGACAGCTCTCTTGTCCCACGCGGAGAGACATGTTCAGAGGTGTTGTGAACGATGTAGTTCTAGACTAAATGTGAATATTTATTTACTCATCTCACTCGCACAAATACAGATTCAGTATTTCTCAAAATCAATAAAAACAGAGAAAAGCAAACTCAGAATATTACGCAAATCTAAAATAACTTATTTTAATTCCTTCAACCTGAGGATTTTGGTATGAAAGGGCTTTTACATTTGCCAAAAATATGTTTTTATATTAAAAATAAACAACCAGACCATTTACATTTATGCATTTAGCAGATGCTTTTATCCAAAGTGACTTACAGTACATTCAGGTTATACATTTTTTATCAGTACATGTGTTCCCTGGGAATCGAACCCACAACCTTTTGCGCTGCTAACGCAATGTTCAACCACTGAGCCACAGGTACACCAGATGAGAAAAAGTAATGCAACAGCACATTACTTCCCATAAAAAGTTAAAAGTAAGCTTTTTATGGAGTAACGATATTGTAATGCATTACTTTTAAAAGTAACTTTCCCCAAAACTGCCAAGACAGTGCACTCATATTATTATGAATGGAAGAAAGTGTTATGCGTAACAAAAGTGAATTATTAAAGTGGAATAAGTACCACTTTGTAAATAAACAGCCAATGGCTAGTTGCTAAAGTCATTATGACATTAGAAGCTCTGGACGCATTGTCTGGTCCAGCCTGAAATATAAGCTTTTTAGTGTTATTTGGACAGAAGAAACTAAATTCATGGGGCAGTTTATGTCAGAGTTTGATGCTGACTCGAAATATGTAAAGATGAGTGTGGCAAGCACTTTTTTTTATTTTCATACAGCTATCCAGTGTAATTACAACAGTGAGATATTAACGAAAATGAAAGCCAATTAGTTAACTGGCTCCAAAGTCACAAAAATATACAAAACTGCATATGGTTTCTAAATTCTGTCATTATTTACTCCCTCTCGTGTACGTCGTTTCAAACCTGTATGCTGTTATTTCTTTCCATGGAACAGTTATTTTGAAGAATCTTAACACAAAAACAAAAAAGTGCCATACAATAAGACTATATTAAATATAAAACAACCATCATGAAAAAAATTTCAGGACAAGATAAGAGACCATCTCAGAGATGTTCACTGCAATTAGGTCAACACAGACCTGGAGAAAGCGGGACGATAGAGAGTCATTGTGGCACTGCTCATTATGCCCGTCTAAATTCACAAGCTGTTTGTCAATAAAGAGCAGCGGGGCAAATCTCAATGCTTCTGCCGCTTAACAGAATATTTTTTTATTTGTCACATACACAATTATACAGAGTATAACCAGCAGTGAAAGGTGTTCTCTGCATTTAACCCATCTAAGTGCACACACACACACACACACACACCTGGAGCAGTGGACACACACACACACACACACCTGGAGCAGTGGACACACACACACACACACACACCTGGAGCAGTGGGCAGCCGACGCTGCAGCACCCGGGGAGCAGTTGGGGGTTCGGTGCCTTGCTCAAGGGTCTCACCTCAGTCGTGGACAATTCCTGCCGGAGCCGAGATTCGAACCCACAACCTCGAGTTACAAGTCCAACGCTCTATCATTAGAGCCACGACTGCCTCTAACGGGGCAATGAAGGATATTAACTGCAGTTTCTAACTAATTATATCCAAATGCAAATAAGAAAAGAGTAAAGACCTCTATTTAATAGAGTTTAGTATACACTAATGCATTGCAATGTCTTCGGTTATCGCAATGTTATCGGTTGTTAATGCTAAGTTTTCAGTTGTCAATACATTTAAAGCAGGGTAATGTTAAAAACAGTGATACTTTCCCCAGGATTCTTTGACGAATACGAAGTTCCAAAGAACAGCATTTATTTACAATAGAAATCTTTTGTAACATTTTTACTGCCACTTTTGGTCAATTTTATGTCCTTGCTGAAGACAAATATAAGACATTTTTTGTCTACTTGCACGTACACACATATGTATATATATATATATATACTATATTATCAACTACTTGATAGTGTTTAAATTTGAGGATAAGCCTATAATATATTTGAAGCATTTCAGAACATGATACAAAAGAAATCAAGTAGAATCAGGTACAGAAGATCATTTTGAAGCAATCTTTACCCAAAATGCTAATTCTGTCATAATTCATTCACTCGTGTAATTTCTGTCAATTTTCTGTGGAACACAGATTTCAAACTCCAAAAAAAGACTAAAACAAAAAAAGTAACCAAAGTCATTTGAAGCCTGACCGAGGAACATACTGAAATGAAAGCTATTATTGATGGTTACTTTATCAAAATTAAAATAATTTGAGTTTGAAGACACTGTCACGGTTATTTTTGTACATGCTGTAACCAAACACAGGCATGCCAAATGATAAATATATAGCAGAGAATCACATTTTACAGGACGCTTCAGTGAATAATGACTTTATTATTCAGTCTGTTCCTATAACCTAGCTATAGAATGATTTCAGAAGACTATGAATATAGTGCACAAGTAAGAAAGAGCACTTCAATGGTGACAGACACAACGAATTGTTCCTAAATAGAAATGAACAGCATGAAGATTCTTAAAAAAATAAAGGCATATTTAATACCACGAGTGACTAAATAAATGCCACATTTCCATTTGTGAGTGAAATGTTTCTTTAATGTGAGGACAGACTGCATTTTCAGCCTTTTAGTAGAGAGCGTTTGGTAATTCTAACGCTGATACAGAAACTCTTCTCTAAAAGGAATCTCGAGATATTATTTGATTTGAGAATATGGATTGCATCTAAAGAGACGTAAAGCATTTCATTCAGAAACAATGTCACAGGAATCAGTTGAATTGAAATGACTCTGAGCAGCGCTGAAATCAAGGTCTGGCTGGAGCGGTTCATTCCTGGTCTTCATACAGGACTTCATCAATAAGAATATCATGTTCAGCCACTGGGACTTCAGCACACAGCTGCTCTTTGAACGCTAAGGCGATGGTGTACGGCTTTCCCTTCGGGTGCGTCCTACAGCGCTCCAGATACGTGTCGTAGAAACCCTTTCCTCTGCCAAGCCGATTCCCCTTCTTATCAAATCCCAAACCAGGCATGAGGATAAGATCCAGTCCTCCTGTAACAAAATTAGAGAGGAAAGACAGTAATTAAATCAGATTATGTGGATTATGCAGATTTGCGCTTGGAACTCAAATTACACCATTACAGCACAATACAGTGAATTTTCAAAACAATAATAATAATAATAATAAATGTGCGGGGAAGCCAAACATGCTTCGAAATGAAGTCACTGAGTGGATTTCAGGCAATACAGACTAACGTTTAAGAGCTAGAAACAGCATCTGTGTGTTTTACAGAAGAACATACTTATATTTAACTGATTTTCTGTTCAGTTGAAAATATATTATGGCTATTTATAAAGGAAAATATGAATCATGCATGCTTTCTAATTGACGGTTATAATCAATGCATGTCTTTACACAAATTACAGTAGCTTATTTCAGATGATAGGTGCAGACATATAAAGCAATGACAACTAGATAATTATAAGTATTACACAAAATAGATTTGATGGTTAGCTGATTAACACAGAAATGTGGCAGTAAATATACTGCAAAAATATGCTGAAACTAATATGATTGAAAGAAAAACTCAATTTCTTCGTCCATAGAGAGCTAACAAACCTTGTATTTAATACTGTAAAAATTATTGTTCAAAGTTGTAAAAAAAAAGATGATTATTGGACTGTTTTAAAAGGAAAATACTTAGTTTTTCTAATCTAAAATGTCTTGTGTAATTCAATGTGTCATTTCTTAGTATCCAGTTTGTGAAATTTACTTAATTCCTGAGCAATTCCTAGAAGATTGTAGTTTTTAGTGAGTCTCATGAAATGTGATCAGAAAAGCATTCAGTTGTTTGTACACCCATCTGTATGCAAAAGGTTTAGAGCAACGGTGCACTTGTGAACAGATTTATGCTCATGCAGCCAACAAATACAAAATCCACTTTGTGCCGCATTCATGAAACGAGCAGAACAGTGTGTACACATCATGGGTAAAGCCATTAGTATGCAAGCTTTTAAATGTAATGCAAATATTTATGAATGGATTACAGCACTGCAGAATTGGTGTAATATTTACTTGGCACAGAAGCGCTTCTCAAGTGGTATTTTGGTGTCTGTAGAGACCGTTTAATGCTGCTCAGAGGAGGAATAAATGCATTTACACAATTACAACTGTATACTTCGATGCTGACCAGGCGCAATTTAGTCTGCCTTTTATGCAGCATTGCATCTTGAGTTTCTGTGTAAAGATGCCTTTTTAATCAAATTCAATTCCTTATTTAGAAATTGCTAGTAAATTTCACAAATAATAACAAAACATGCCAAGGAACATTGAATTAAACATGTAATTTTGAAGTAAACACTTTCTTGTAAAATGGACTCTAATAATCTTTATAACTTCAAAAATATTTGTACCCCCGAAGCTAACAAGCACTATACAATGTAAAGAGGTAGTTGATTGTGATTTCACTTTTTTAATGTTAGTGTGTAATGTTGCTGTTTGAGCATAAACAGAACCTGCAAAGTTACGAAACTGAAAGTTCAATGCAAACAGAGATATCGTCTTTTTAAATTATGGCAAGTTTAATGCCTACAAAAATGGCTCCTAGGGACTACAACGAGTTACTTCCTGGGTTCGTGATGTCACAGACCCAGATAAACCCCGCCCCCGGGAACACACAGCAAAGGGCCATGCTGCGCTGCTTTAGAGAAGAGGAAGAGAAAACTAGGGATGCACGTAAAAATCTGTTCATATATGAATCGTGATCCTGTCTTCTAACGATTCTAATGAATTCACACGTTTCAAAAATCAATGTTCTACAGCAGCGGTTCTTAATCCTGTTCCTCTCTCTCTCTCTCCCTCTCTCTCGCTCGCTCTCTCCCTCCCTCCCTCTCACTCCGTCTCTCCCTCCGTCTCTCCCTCCCTCCCTCCCTCCCTCCCTCTCTCTCTACTCTCTCTCTCTCTCTCTTCTCTCTCTCTCTGTGTGTCAGTCTCTCTCTCTCTCTCTCCCTCTCTCGCTCGCTCGCTCTCTCTCTCTCTCTCTCTCTCCCTCTCTCGCTCGCTCTCACACTCTCTCTCTCTCTCTCCCTCTCTCTCTCTCTCCCTCTCACTCTCAGCTCAGTGAACACACTTATTTTCACATAGCTATGAGAAGCGTTATACATGGACGCGCGGGCAGTTGCCGTACAGTATTAACTTAAATCAGAATAAAACCGTATATTAAAAGCAAACATAGTAGCATTTACAAATAACAGCGTATCTAAAATTGAGACAACAAAAACATATCATTAAGAGCCGTGCTTGCACAGGTTCTACACGATCCTCTTCACTAATATCCTCTGCACCTCAATCGGGCTCAAATTAATAAGCAATATAGACGACTCCATTGTTTACAATACAACCGGAGCACATGCCGCTGAGGCGAGAAGCGGTTTAGCCAATCACAACACACTGGGCCCGATAACCAATCTGAGCCCATTACATATTTCTGAGGGAGGGGCTTCATAAAACCAGGAAATGATTTTTTTTTTAACTAAGCATTAACGTATGTTAGACAGCACCCTATAAACCCAATCAAGCCTAGAAAAAAAGTCAACCACCCCTTTAAGTTCACAATTTGGGTTACAAGAAACATGAGTAGAACACACTTCTAGGTAAACTCTAGGTAAACTTCATAAAGCTGTTTGTTGAAACGCAAGCAGAACCAATTTCTGTGCACCTCATTGGTAAGTCCATTAGTATGTAAACTATCACACTGAACTGCATTCAGCAATTTATGTACAAAAGGATTTACTTTCTGCACGTGAAGAGAAACAAATAAACACTACGTATTAAATTCACACAATGAGCCTCATAATTTCTGCATTAACTGTTCAACTATACATAAATTGTTACATTAAGTTCAATGCAACAGTTAACAAATAGATTTACATTCTGCTGTTGTAGCCAACAAACACTACATTCCTAATGAGCCTGTCGGGCCTCGTTCATGAATAAATAATGAGTTTCTGCATTTCTGTAAATGCATTTGTAAGCTAATTGTATTTCAATTCATGCACAAGTAGATTTACGTTCTGTTTATCTTCATGAATGAGGCCCATTGCTTATAAAGGCCTAACAAATTTGCCGATTTTGAAGAAACTATAAATGTACATTTATTGGTTTCATGAAATCTGTGTAACGAGTCTGAATTTTAAACACAAGCAAACCCATTAAATATTGATTTCAATGGTGTGAACGTCTTTCAATCACAGCCTGTTCCTGCACCACCATATTTCACTGTCGGCTCTGTTCTAATAAGCCTGTCTTCAACATTCATTAATAATGCATCTACGCAGAACAGGAGTATTACATACACATTTTTCAACATGACAACTGTGTTGGGAAATCATAAGGAGTTGCTTTAATAAAAAACAAGGCAGTAAGATTAGATGACAGCATAGCCTCAGAGATCTTCAACTGTATACTTCCAGTACATTTGGTTATTAATGAGTCTAAACAAGACTACTTGTATTTAACGTCCTACTCGAGCAATTGCAGATCTTTTACTTTCATCATTTCTGCAGAACGTCTTTCTCAGGCCTTCTGAGGCTTTACAAGATCTCAAATCATCATTTTGTCTCCAAATTGCTCAAGGTTTGAATCTGAAAGAGCATCAGTTCTTTGCAGGATTTCTCACGTCTCATCTCATCCATTTATCTGCCGATCCCAGGTCGCAATCCTCTGGTGTAAAAGGTGAAGAAAAAGGATTTGAAGAAACACAGGCCTGTGCCGATGTATTGTGTTACTGTAGATGAAAAGCACATTTTTATGATTGCTTTCGTTTGTTTCAAAGACAAACCCTCAGTCATAAAATGCTGCTAAAATGTGAAAAGAGGGAGACAAATTGAGATTTCTACTGTAATGTGTGTGTGTGTGTGAGAATTAAATTAAAAGTATACATCTTTTTTATAACACTTTTATTCTGCAAGGATGCATTTAAAAATTGGTTAATAGCGATACATTTATAACATCACAATTTTTTTTTTCCAATAAAGCCGTTCTTTTGAACTTTCTATTTATCAAAGAATGCCGAAACAAAAGTATTATGGTTTCCACAAAAAATTTGAAGCAGCACAACGGTTTTCAAAATTGACAATAATAATAAATGCTTCTTGAGCAGCAAATCAGCATATTAGACTGATTTCTGAAGATCATGTGACACTGAAGACTGGAGTAATGATGCTGAAAATACAGCTTTGCATCACAGAAATAATTACATTTTAAAACCTATTCAAATAGACATAATAACCACTGATAACAGCCATTTAATCGAGTTATAACATTCGAAGCGGGTGAAACTGTTTTAAAGGGGTCATATGATGAGATTTGGCGTGTTACAAGCTGTTTGTGCATAGATAAAATCCCTGAAGTTGCAAAGACTAAAGTCTAAAAAACCAAAGCGATATTCTTTAAGACTCGTCCACGCCTCCAAAAACGGCTCATTCAGACACGCCCCACACGTCTACATCACGATGTGGAAATATTAGCATGCGGTGTGGTTTCAGTAACACAGTAGTGTTGATGCTGCCGTGTCGAGGAGACGCTGTGTGTTTCTGTGTGAAAGCAAAAGCACTTTATTTGGCCTTCAGAGAGTAGATGCATTTAGAAATCATTAAGATTACTTACAACAGAACAGCAACGCATTTTATGGACGGCAGATTCGTGAACCTAGGAGACGAGGTAATTCTGTCTTTGCTATCTGGTGCTTCTGAATCAGCGACTGTATGTTTAGTTATTAGTTTAAATATTTGCCATGGACTGTTCAAATGCAGAGTTTTGCACGTCGTGTGTGTGTGTGTGTGTGTGTGTGTGTGTGAGTGAGAGAGAGGGTCACATCAGCTATCTTAATCGCGGCTTGTGTGTGTGAGAGAGAGAGAGAGACAGGGTCACATCACAGCGGAGTGTACAGCGTTCAAGGTTTCTTTATCAAGGTTTCTTTATTTGTCACATAATAGTTATACAGGGCATAACTAGAAGTGAAATGCAATCGAATCAGGTCCGCTCAGTGGACAGTGCAAAACAATAAGAATACAAATTATATAAGTAACATAACACAAGGGCATACATATGGTAAGAAAATGAGAGAGTAAAATGTGCAATGAAAATAAAAAAGTGCAAAACAATAAGATGTGCAAAAGACAATGAGATGTGCAAAAAAAAAAACAATAAGATGTACAAAAAAAGAAAAAAAAACAGTGTACTGGGACTTAATAAATAGTAATGTGAATAAGAGGGATGTGCAGACGGGTTGTTCATGGTATTGTACATAGAGCAGCAATGATGAGAATGTGATGATATTTACAGTTGACAATGGGTCTTGTGAGTGTTTATGAAACAGAGTTTGTGTTTAGGAGCCTGATGGCCTGAGGGAAGAAGCTCTTCCTCAGTCTTTGCCATCATGCTCCTGAAGCGCCTGCCAGATGGCAGTAAACAGAAAAGATGGTTACCGGGGTGAGTAGAATCTTTGAGGATTTTTGCAGCTCTGCTTCTGCAGCGTTTGAGGTAGATGTGCTGCAGAGAGGGGAGAGCAGACCCTGAGATGCGCTCAGCTAAGCGCACGACTCTCTGTAGAGCTTTGCAGTCCTGGTTTGTGGCATTATTATACCATACTGAGATGCACTGAGTCAGTACACTTTCTATGGCCCCTGAATAGAAAGTTTTCAGGATAGCTGGTGAGACCCTGAATTTCCTCAGCTGTCGCAGATGGTACAGCCTTTGCCTGGCTTTCTTCACCTGAGTTTGAATGTGTGTAGTCCAAGTCAGGTCCTCGGAGATGTTTACACCGAGGTACTTGAAGCTACTCACCCTCTCCACAGGGGTCCCACTGATCATAAGAGGAGTGTAGGGCTGCTGCTGTCTCTTCCTGAAGTCCACGATCAGCTCCTTAGTTTTGCTCACGTTCAGAGAGAGACAGTTGTCCTGGCACCATGATGTAAGTCTCTCCACCTCATCCAAGTATGCGGCCTCGTCATCGTTGTTGATGAGGCCCAGAACCACAGTATCATCCGCAAATTTGACAATAGAGGTGGAGCTGTGTGAGGACACGCAGTTGTGGGTGTATAGAGAGTATAGCAGGGGGCTCAGGACACAGCCCTGTGGGGCTCCTACATTCAGGGTGATGGAGTTGGAGGTGAACTGGCCGACTTTCACCACTTGTGGTCTGGCGGTGAGGAAATCTTGAATCCAGTCACAAAGTGAAGTGTTTAGGCCAAGGTCTGAGAGTTTAACAGTCAGCTTGGTGGGGACTATAGTGTTGAAAGCCGAGCTGTAGTCTATGAATAGCAGCCTGACATAGTTGCCATTTTTGCTGTCGATGTGAGTGAGGGAGGAGTGCAGTACCTGGGAGATGGCATCGTCAGTAGACCTATTTGGCCGATAGGCAAACTGAAGAGGGTCCAAGGTAGCAGGGATGGAGGAGCAAATGTGTTTCTTTAAAAGTCTCTCAAAAACCTTCATGACCGTCGATGTGAGGGCAACTGGACGATAGTCATTCAGGCAAGAGGGTTTACTGTTCTTAGGCACAGGGATTATGACAGATTTTTTAAAGGAGGTGGGAACAACAGAGGTAGCAAGGGACTCATTAAAGATGGAAGTAAACAATCCAGCAAGCTGATCAGCACAGGACCTCAGAACGCGGCCAGTAATCCCATCAGGTCCTGCTGCTTTCCTGACGTTCACTCTCTTTAGTTCCCTCCGAACGTCATCCTCTGAAAAGGTGATTACATGATCATTGCTGCTCTGTCTGCTGCTTCCTGACGAGCTGTTCGGCAGATTTGCGCCGCCATTGCAATCAAAGCGACCGTAGAAGGTGTTTAGCTCTTCGGCCAGCAGCGGATCTGCTCTCACCTCTGCGGAGGATTTATTTCCAGAGGAACAGATGGTCTTCAGTCCCTGCCACATGCGTCGAGAGTCATTGAGCTGGAAATGTGACTCAATTTTCTCACTGTACCGGCGCTTAACGGCTCGTATTGCACGCCGGAGAGCGTAGCATGATGTTTTGTACTCGCTCATGTTCCCTGACAACAGACCGGCATTGTATGCGGCAGTGCGATGGTTAACCGCATCACGGATTGATCTGTCCACCCACGGTTTCTGATTAGTAAATGTCCTTATTGTTACCGTTTCAGTGGCTTGCTCGGTTAGCGTGTTTACGAAGCTTACTGCTACATCCGTGAATTCGCTGACGTCAGATGAACTCGCCCGGAACATGTCCCAGTCGACGTCATCAAGAGACGCCTGTAGCGTAGCTTCAGAGTGGGGGGACCAACGCGTCACTTCCCTCTCCACCGGCGGCTCGCGAGCGATCCTTTGTTTGTATTCCGGCGTGAGAAAAATGGCGACATGATCTGATTTGCCAAAAGCCGGCAGTGAGTGGGCTTTGTAGGCGTTATTGAGCGGAGTGTAGCAGTGATCCAGTGTATTCAGTCCTCTGGTTGGACAGGATATGCGTTGATGAAAGTTCGGCAGGACTTTCTTGAGGTTGGCCTTGTTAAAGTCCCCAGCGATGATGCATGCAGCGTCGGGATGTTTGTTGATATATCCGCTGATTTCATCGTGGAGATTTGACAAAGCCACGCTAGTGTCTGCTTGTGGAGGAATATAAACGGCAGACACGAGGATCGATGTAAATTCCCGGGGCAGATAGAAGGGGCGGCAGATAATGGAGAGATGCTCCAGATGAGGCGAACAGGAACGCGACAGAATGGAGATATTCCTGGGGTCACACCATTTCTTGTTAATAAAGAAACACACTCCACCACCTTTGTTTTTTCCGGCCTCGGCTGATCTGTCCATCCGTAAAACAGAGAAGTTATCAGACGGCGTTACAGCGGTGTCCGGGACCGTTGGCGTGAGCCATGTTTCGGTCAAACAAAAGATGTTGCAGTCCCTAATGTCTCGTTGGAAACTAATCCTGGCTCTAAGATCGTCCATCTTATTCTCCAAGGATTGGACATTAGCGAGCAGAATACTTGGAAGAGGAGGGCAGTGAGCCCTTTTCCTCAGTCTGCTGCGTATTCCAGCACGTCTCCCACGGTGTTTCCTTCGCCTCCTGCGGTTGTTCAGGTGGTCATTGTTCAACTCGGTGCTCCGAAGTATCTCCAATGGCCACGCTGGGTCCGTGGATAAAGTATCCTTAATCAGGTTAGTGTAGCGATGTCCAATGTCCAAAAGTGTTCTTCTGTCGTACATAATCATTGCAGACATACACGTATCAAAAGAGAAGTAAAAAAAATAAAAAAATAGGTAAGAAACACACATAAAAGCACAATTCTGAGCGGAGCTAATTCACAGGCGACTGAACTCAGCAGCGCCACCGGAAGGCGTGTCAGAAACCATCTTAACCACAGCTTGTGTGTGTGAGAGAGTGAGAGAGAGACAGGGTCACATCACAGCGGAGTGTACAGCGCGTCAGAAATCATCTTAACCACGGCTTGTGTGTGTGAGAGAGTGAGAGAGAGAGACAGGGTCACATCACAGCGGAGTGTACAGCACGTCAGAAACCATCTTAACCACGGCTTGTGTGTGTGAGAGAGTGAGAGAGAGACAGGGTCACATCACAGCGGACTGTACAGCGCGTCAGAAATCATCTTAACCACGGCTTGTGTGTGTGAGAGAGTGAGAGAGAGAGACAGGGTCACATCACAGCGGAGTGTACAGCGCGTCAGAAATCATCTTAACCACGGCTTGTGTGTGTGAGAGAGTGAGAGAGAGAGACAGGGTCACATCACAGCGGAGTGTACAGCGCGTCAGAAATCATCTTAACCACGGCTTGTGTGTGTGAGAGAGTGAGAGAGAGAGACAGGGTCACATCACAGCGGAGTGTACAGCGCGTCAGAAATCATCTTAACCGCGGCTTGTGTGCAAACACATACGAGCTTCATCATTGAGTCTGTCACACGACTCTGTTCTTCTCTCAGGCTTGAACTGATGCTAAAACTAAGCACATTATTTACTGTCTTTACTTTCAAATTGAAAGCTAAAGCTCTTGATTATGGAAAGGGGCGTTACATTTCCTACGCGGCTTGTGGTGTTCGGCCAATCACAATGCTCTGGGTCAGTTGGCCAATCAGAGCAGACTGCGCTTGTCAGAAGGAGGGACTTTGTAGAAAATGAAGTGTTTGAGAGGCAGGTCATAGAGAACCTACAATAATGTACAGTATTTGAAAAAGAATGTGTTTTTTGAACATTAAATCATGTCAACATATTCTGTTACACCAAATACACAAAATAATGATCTTTAAAAAAGCATCATATGATCCCTTTAAATCGTAATAATATTTCACGATATTATTGTTTTACATTATTTTGATCAAATAAATGCAGTTTTGGTAGGCATAAAAGTACTTAAAAAAATAAAAGGATTAAAAAAAAACATTTTCAATTCACCAAAACAGCTGTATTTGTCAGAGACTCATTTCATGTATGGTTAGGCATATACTCTACTAACAGCTGTGCCTATGAGATGATGCTTTTCATACTGCAGCCGGAAATATGAGTCATTGCATGCAGACGGCACAGTTCATCAACTCCAAATGTTTGTTGGAATCATATAAAAACTTGTTGATTTACAAGCGGCACGGCTTGACCTTAAGGGAAGACGGTGAGGAATGGAGAGTTATTGCAGGATTAAATGCTATCGGAGCGCCTCAGTCAGACACCAATGAAGTTCACGTCGCTGGATTCAAACCGTTCAGTCTTGTTAGCACTTAGTGTCCCGGTGATGTACTGCCAATACAAGCATGCAAAGATTGTCCAGCGCACAGATTCAACACTTGTCCCTCCTTCAAACACAAACTATTTCATCTAGTCACGGCTGTCTTTCATTTCTTTCTGCTGGCAACAGTTGTTAAAGTCAATGTCATTTTACTACTTCAATCATATCATCAACCAAAATGATCATAACCTACAACAATATCTAAATAGCTATTATATCAGGCTTATCATTAACTAGAACAAACTATTAAAATTAATTGTTACTTGAAATAAAACTAAACCTAATAAATAAATAAATAAATATTATATAGATATTACAAAATAATAAAATTACTTAATACTTAAAATTCAAAGTGAAAACAGAAAATATAATTAAAGTATTAACAACAATTATAATTGATCAGTGATACAATAATAGCACCTGTATTATAGATTTTATTAAAACTAATAAATACAAATAAATACTATTATGCCATTTAAAAACCAAAAATATTAAAAATTACAAACACAATGAAATGACTAAAACTTTCAAATTAAAGTAAAAACAGATAATATATAAATAAATTCAAATTAGTATGTTATCATAAACCATACCAATGATACTGAAATAACATATATGAAAATACAACTAATAAATAAAATGACAAACAACAAAATTACTAAAATTCATAATTATAATCGAATTCATATCAATAATACTAAAATTATTATATAAAGGAAAGTTGGTTCAGAGGTGAAACAAGTTATTACACATTAATGAAAGCTTTAAAATACCAACATTTTAAATCCTACGTGCACAGAATCGTCCATAAGACGACCAGAAATCTCTTTAATATTTAGAAAGCAAATAAACGTTTTACATTTTTGTTTCATGTTGACTTTAAAGGCAAACACCTCTACAGGCGAGAGAAAGCCGCAGGACGTCCTGAGCTCAAGGTGACGGTTTCACTCTACGGGAACAGCCCCCTTCCTCTCTCCCACCGGGACAGTTCGGCACGATTACACCCCTCCTCGTGTGCGGTTCACATATCAGCCCCCCGTTCTCTCTCTCTCTCCTGAGTCCTGAACGGCTGTATATTTCATCCGCTCCTCTCTTTAATGCACATGTACACAAACACCCATCAAATCAGGGTCTAAAACACACAGACTTTAATCTCAGAGTCATTACTTCCTCCACAGGGGCGAGAGGCTTTGGTCTGCCGTCCCGTAACACCTGCCTGGTTTATATTCTGCACCACACGGACACAGTGTGACGGCCGATTTCTTTCCTAGTTGCTTTAGAAAACAAGCCAGTCTGCTAGAACGTATTGTTTGCTTAAAATATAATTAGCCTGATGATAAATTATAGCGATTAAGTAAACTGTATAGATGGTAAATTAGGACGATTAGATGAAAAGCACATCTTTGATAACCATAAACAGCTCACGGCCACAAAACCCATAAATACTCGCTGTATGCAGGCAATGGCATGATTTATGAGTCATAATTCACTTACTGCAAATTAATGTGGGGAATATATTAAGTTCATGACTCAGGCAATATAACAATCTACTGCATGAGTTTAACAGTAAATAGTTTGTTAATTACTAAATTATACAATAATGAAGAAAAAGCCCCGGCTAATGCAATTTTTTTTTCTTAATACACATTTCTGGTCTTATCGTGCATGATTTATAGGAAAATATTATTGCAAAGGAACACAAACGACCTCCAACCTCTGACTTGCTTCTGTTAACACCCACTTTTCACAATTTCTGATGGATAAAATCAAGTTGTGTCTTGCATTCTTTAACTATAATTTCCATACTATCCTGCATTAATTGAATAATGCATAAATAATAGAAGTACGATGTGTTGCTAACTTATTTCATGTTAGATGCATGACACATTTAGAGAGAATATCTTATGATTACAGTAAAACTAGTTTTAATCTTCAGTCTGTTTCTTTTTAGTAATCATGAGTCCAGTAGTTTGGTGTTAGTTCTGACAGTCAGCATATGTACAGTCGTTACAGTCTTGGAAAAGTGCAAATATTCAACCACAAAATGCAACATTGCCATAACAAGCTGAAAATATCCTAATGTTAATGAATAGATGCTATCTAAAGATTCAAAGCAATATAAATCAACAATACTTGAATGTACTGTAAGTGAATATGAAGGCAAATGTAACTGTGGAATGAGAGCACCCTCTAATGGTACAATATTTCCTTTTCCACATCTAATACCTGCATAACGCTCTTCTCACATAATTATTATTATTAATTATATTAGCTAAGAGCTCTTTGAATATGTGCAGCAGAATGTATTTAGTATTTTATTACAAATAAATTAAATAAATTCAGTCTGATGGAATCATTTCTCATCCCATTATTCAATTGTTTTTAAAGCTTGTTGAAAATGTTGTGATTATAAATCAATGACTATAATACTAATAATATTTTTTTTTATATTAAACAAAAAAAGGAAATATTACTTTTGTAATATTTAAAGCGGCAGTCCATAACTTTTATTTGGTTAAGAATGATCCGAAATCAATATTTGAGGAAGTGCATAACCAGCCAGTGTTCAAAACTATCTTCTTACTTTAGCCCGATTCACAGCGGTTAGCTTATAGTAATGTTTCTAATTTGAGTGGTACGGGATGGTTTTCGCTGGAGATTCGAGCATGGCACTGTGTCATTACATCACGTCTGTAAACATGAAGAAGTCTTCCCGGCTACTAAACTATCTCATGTGAGGATCCTGAGGTGGCAGATCATTTATAGTCTTTTATAGAGCAACGGTGTGTGAATGAAATTAAATCATATTCCAGTTTTAAATGTGCTTCTGATTATAGATAGCCTGGGATAACACAAGATTTGGATTTTAAAGAAAACCAGTTCGAAGGGAGCATAGTTTACTTTTTGGGTTAAAATTATTACTTAATATAAAATTTGAATGGCATGACAATTAGATTAGACCGTACAGAAATGTAAATCTACACACTATACTATAACAGCTGATGTTGTTAACATTAATAATTTGAGAATAAAGTATAACAATAATAATAAATGTACACGATTTGATGTGATACGAGCTAACCGAGCGTTAGATCGGTCCAAAATATAATTTTTCCATATGTCTCACCATTTTTGGATTCTTTTCAATTTGCATACTAGTAGAAAAGAGGTACAGATGACGCAATTATCTTCTGCATTGTTTGTTTCAACACTTGGACACCCCTGGAAATTATGCTAGACTTCTTTATATTGACTTGTTTAATTCAATTCAGCGTCATCAGGTAATTAAGAAATAACAGGGCCTGCAAGTTACATCACCATTAATTCACTGGATTTATCATTTTCTGTCTAATAGTGGTAAAAGTGGGCAATTCTTTATCACGCACCGATGTTTCGTAATACTGAGAACCCCCAGGGATGTGTATTAAGTCCATTTCTTTTACATTCTCTATATGAATGATTGTCAGAGTCCATTTACTAATATTCATTATTTAATATGCAGATGCATATTCTATGAGCTATTCTTGCGCTGCTCAAAAACAATCTTTTTTAGATTATCAATGTTTCATAACATATTTTAGCACATGGTGTGAAGACAATATTTTACCTCTTAACATTTCCAAGACTAAAGAACTGGTTTTTGGCTTTTCCAAAACACAGATCCATCCAAGTAGTGATATTAATGGAGAGATGGTTGAGAGAGTGGAGCATTTTAGATACCTTGGTATTACATTGGATGATCATCTCAGTCTTAATCAGCATATCTTAGGTATCTATAAAGCCTTTCAACAGAGACGTACAGTTCTCCGTATATTAAGCAGCTGTCTGTTCGGCCCCGCTCCTCCGGTATCGGAGTATTATTGAGCCAGTTCTTACATATGGTGCCTTTTGTTTTGTTTTTTAAATGCTTACAGTTCTTAAACTTTTAATGATATCTAAGTTGGCTAGTAGGATTATTGGTATTCCTACTCCTAAGTTATCTGACAGCGTAACTTCAGCTACGATCCGGAAAGCACACATAATCCTAAACGACCCAGATCATCCACTCCATCGTTATTTCATCCTCCTCCCATCTGGCCGTAGGTATAGATTACATATGTGTAGGAGGACTGTCTTTATTAAGAGTTTTGTTCCTACAGCGATACGAGCTTTAAACACATAGGAATTCAGCCATTATTTTACACTCACACCGTTTATTTTTTGAGGGGGGGGGGTGGGCATAACTGTTTGTGGCTGTATAAGTGTGTAGTTGTCCTTGTTCCATATGCACCTTTCTGTGAAAATGAATTTCCTCCTTGAGGACAAATAAACTTATCTATCTAGATTTAATCACCAATGGTAGCACAATTTATGGTAATGCTTTTTTCCTCAGTTGATCAGAACAAACGTGGCAGACTTGTTACTTGTTCAGATGGCATTTGGGTCATTTATTCTAAGACATAGGATATAATCTGTGATTAAGTACAGTAAACATCCACACCTTTGCGGTGACTGACAGCAACACATTCACCTCAAAACATTAGATTCATGCACGCTGGAGCACATCCCACGCAAGCAAGATAATTACACACACTGCTGCAATACCAGGTTTTTAAGCAGAGATGGCGACAAAGAGGCAAAACGTACTTTAACTAAAATCTAGTATTTAAGAAAAATATGAACAATTTTATTTTACAATACAAAACTGCTTTTTTTTTTTTAAGAAAAGCTTGTTAGTTGGGCTGCATAGTTTGGTCAAAAACAATTGTGATTACAAATCAATGATGATGATACTTTGTAAAATTATTAAACAAAATAAGAAATGTTTTTTATAGCTATTGCGATAATTGTGAAACATCTAGTATTTAAGTATACATTTAGTTGTAAAGCATAACTGTAAAATGACAATATTAATACCAATATTTCTGACTTCCTTATACACTGTGGCATTTACTGCTGATTGAGTGGATCTGAGACGACACCAGATCACGAGCTGCTCACATGTAAATGATCGCCATATTGTGCTTCACTCTGAATCTTGCAGCGTATACTGTAGATTGAATTAAATTGCAGCCTCTGTGTTTTGATAAGCCATATTTTGCAACTTAAGTTTTTTAATATAACACTAGAAAACAACACCCAATATATGGCTAAATGTGCAGCATTCAGGTATATTTCAAGTGTTTTTTAAATATGCTGTATGTAAGTTTTTGATCATAAAAATACCATAATATGTTTGCAGATATTTAAGAAACATGCTAAGTTAACATACTTGTTTATCTGAAAAACAAAGCTACAGTCAGTTATTCTCCTTTGAAAACGTGCGTTCTCTGTTTTGGTTTGTGAAACCTGCCCACTGCCAGTTTACCCAATTGTATTTCAGCACCCCCGGGTTGCCAGTTAGAGGAAAACACAGCGTATTTCAGTAATGGAAGCAGCCAAACGAAAGGGGTCAGTTCCTGTTGTTAATCTGGCAACCTGCACGTGGGTCAAGTCAGGAGGAGGGGCCGAGTGGAAAAAAAAAACATGTGGACTGCAATACCTAGTTCAATCCCACATACGGCACCTTTAACATGTACTATATTCATATTTATTTGACCAATAAAAACAGAGGCTACAAAGAGATCTTTCTCTTTGGCACTCAACGGAGGCGGTCACTTTCTCTCCCCGTCCTCACCCTTATCTTCCCTGCTTTGCTCCCTTGTCTCGTGAGAGACTCTCTCTGCACTGCTCTCCAAACTAAAATATTATGGATTAACTGGTCTCTTAATGCAATTGACACGATCGAAACTTGGGTTTCGGGGAACCTGACTGCCCCTGACGGAACGTTCGCAGCCAGCTATACGATGGCGCGTGGGAGAGGTGGCGAATCGTGTGTCTTGCGGCTCTTTCCGTGGAGGATATCTACCTATTCGGAACCATGATAACAGGTATTTTGCTGATTGGATTAGGCTTTGCCCTGGGTTATCGAAGAATTCAGAAAACGGGAACAGCTGTCCAAAGCCCCACAAGGCTGCCCGTATGATTGAAGCTGTGGGAAGAGCGGTCAGCATTGAGACTGAGACTATAATCGCAATATGGATTATATCAAGGAGAAGTTCACGGCTTTACAAAGGGAAATTGATTATATT